>JAFBJT010105647.1:0-55187 GCA_016785325.1 Chascanopsetta lugubris
ACATTGTCCAACCTTTAGAAAATGGCTTAAATGCATGTTAGAGTCATCTCTGTCAACCAAAACCTACGTACATCGGCGCTCATTAGGCCCTGCTAACTTACAGACATGACTTGTTGTCATCTCGATGTAGATGTTCAAGCTTCCCAGTGTCAAATTCAAACATGTACAAACTTAAAAAGTGGTTTGATGGTGCTGGGATTCTCCGTGACATGGACATGGAACGCTTCCAGAGCAAAGCGAGGGAAATGGGCATTTAGGGACAGGGGCTTTGAAGTTCACTTTTTTCTGCAATTAGTTTCGGCATTCTCAAAGACGACTTGTGTGAGACATGTACCGTTAAAAAAAAAAAAAAAACTGTAAATACAGTGAAATATCTTTGAAGAAAAAAACCAAACGATCTGAAAATTGGCATAATAGGTCCCCCTCAAATGTGCCAGAGTTTACAAAAAGCCCGACATATTAGATTAGTCTGATTCAATAACCCTAAATGCATCCTGATCTAATAACCCTCTGTATGTATACTTCAGTGTTGTCGAACCAATCCAAATAAGGTCTCATGTCAGCGTCATGCTGCGTTCACACACACACACACACACACACACACACACACACACACACACACACACACACACACACCGTCAACATGGTTCAAAGCAACGCTGGAACGATGTTTGACTGTGATCTACATGCTGACTGAGACGGGGGCGGATCCACAAAGCTACAGACGAGTCACACGACAGTGAACAGATACACTGAATAGGAGCATTCCTTTGCAGAGGGTGTTAGCATGGCAGACGACAGGCATGCCGCAAAGTACCAGCTCATGTTCGGATTGTTCTAAGAGACTTTTTTAAAGAGGTTGGTTTTCTGTCGGAAAATGCAAAGCATGCCGAGACAAGAGGAGCAGAGCCATTAGAGAGAGCTGCTTTCGTGTTGTTGAGCAGAGCTGTTTGGGAAATGTTAATAATTTACTTTCTTGCTGAGAGTTTTATGAGATGTTCGCTTCCTTTCAGGAAATGAACTGTTTGCGTCATTTGGAGACGAATGTCTGAGCAGTGGTGGTCAGAGATCGAGCTGCAGTATCCAGGTCTGGGTGCTCGACCGACCCCGAGTCAGTCTCAGCTGTTTTAAATGTTACATTTGATTTTGTTGTTGTCATAAATAGACAAATAGACAAATGGGACAAGATCTAAAATGATAGAAATCATATCTGAGGAAAAGGTGATTGCATTCATGCTTGTATGGGTAAAGGTGTCGGCTACGTTAATTGTAGAATTGTAGAATGTGACTTTCAATTCCCTTGTCCAATCGGCTAACATGGAGGGGTTGTTTTTCCCCTTTTTGTTTTTTTAAATAAAAAATAAAAAAACCTGCACTGTAGCCAGCCAGCCACCAGGGGGCGATCAAGATGATTTTGGCATCACTCAGCGTGCTGTTTTGCTTTTCTCATGAAAACTCTCAGCTAGAAAACAAATAATCTTCTCGCATCATTTATCATCACCATCACCCTCAGTTACCCTCACACGTTAGGGGACATTGTCGTTTAAAGTGAATTCATTTAAATGAGGTGTAAATGCATATAAAACAATACTTGTTTATATTGGAACGAGGCCTGCAGGAATCTCTTAACACATTAAATCAGCGTGGTCTGTGACTCATGGAAATGGATGGACCTCCCATTTAAGTTTGCTAACAGTGCCCCTTTACCACTTCCCAGACCACAGATGAGACACTGAGGGGGGAGGGGGGGGGACGGGATGGTGGAGAGACAGTGTGACAGCAGCAATAGCATCAGAAGAAGAAGAAGGTACAGAAGAAGAGGAGGAGGAGGAGGAGGAGGAAGAGAAGAAGAAATGTCACGCACAGAAGAGCAAGAGAAAGAGAAACCGCAGCCTTTGCATTGTTCATTGCAGACATTTCCTGGCTTTATTTATAGATGCGTGCGTGTGTGTGTGTGCGTGTGCGTGTGCGTGTGTGTGTGTGTGCAGTAATAGCAAGGGATAGTTAGAAAAAGAGAACTGGCGTTATATGTGAAGAGATGCCCTCTGGGCAGCGTTATTTAAGCAGCCGAGGACGGTGACGGAGGAGAGGCCTCGGGGGAAACTCTGCTAAAGGATGTGTGGGCCTCCACTCACCTCATCCCCTAAGCTACACACAGTGTCTAGACTTACAGAAGATGATGGAATTCAGTGTCATGAGCTGCTAACGTGGAACATGCATTTAAAAATGGTTTGGCTTGTTCGGCTGTTTAAGACTTGGGGGGGGGTGGGGCGTGAGACCAGCCGCCGAGTGCATCATGGGCGGATGAGTTCCATTATCTTCTGGGTGTGCTAGAAACCAACAGAAAGGTACCTGTGATGTGGACTGCTCACAGAGGCTCCGGGCTGTGACAGACTACATTTGCCCCGTTTCTGTTTGCAATGAACAGGGGGGGAGGGGTCGGCTGTTTAAGACTTGGGGGGGGGTGGGGCGTGAGACCAGCCGCCGAGTGCATCATGGGCGGATGAGTTCCATTATCTTCTGGGTGTGCTAGAAACCAACAGAAAGGTACCTGTGATGTGGACTGCTCACAGAGGCTCCGGGCTGTGACAGACTACATTTGCCCCGTTTCTGTTTGCAATGAACAGGGGGGGGAGGGGGGGAGGTGAAAGAAAGAAAGTATGTTTCAGTCCAGGCAAATCAAGACAAAGCTACCGATGAAAAGAATTCCCCGACAAAATGAGAAGAAGGGCAGCAACAAAACCATACGTGGAGGTGATAGATCGTCATATTCAGGTATCTGGCTTTGGCCTGGGAGTGCAACAGAGTGACTGCAACAGAGTGACTGCAACAGAGTGACTGCAACAGAGTGACTGCAACAGAGTGCCGGAGTGATGACAGAGGTTTGGAGGCAAACCCAGGAGTCCTCATCACACTGGATCCCTCAGTGAGAAGTCAATGGGATTTTTGCATTGGATTTTAGAGGACGGTCAAAATAAGGTCTGTGGCAAACACAAGCCTGATCCACTCGAACCCTCTGCTGAGAAAGGAAACTGCTAAACAATGAGGGATGAGACACATTTTATATCATATGGTCACATCAAATGATCATGGTTAGCAAAATAATGAATTCAACGTGCTATTGTAAAATGTGCTGAAAATCTTCTTGATGCCTGACTGACATGAAATCTAATTATTTGACAAACTTTTACTTTGAAAATAACAAATTAACTTTGTTTTCTTGATGCAAATCAAATCCAGACTGAATGCTGTGCCTGCCCCCTGCTGGCAGACTGACGTTAGCATCTGGACAAATGTTTATCATGACTTTTAACTTTTAGCACAGTAATCGAACACACTCTATTGATGATAAAAAATGAAATATTTAAATCCATTCTAAGTTCTTGTTATGTTCGTGACATGCATTACAAAGTCTTGGAGGCTTGTGTTGACGACAGACCCTATTTCAAGCCTGTCACCGAACGGCCAATCAAAACACTCATTGACTTTGACAGGAGAGAACCAGAAGCGTTAGCATGCTAACTCACTTCCTCGCTTTAAGACTCATTCCAGCGGCACTCCATATAAGAAGCTACAGATTATGCAATGTGATGCATGACACTCTTTGGTAACAGTGATATCCAGAAACATACACATAGTATAAGCAGAAACATGCTTATTTGGACTGATCTCATATGGCAGATATATCGTATAATCATTACTATATCATAATAGCCAGTGTTGTGGGGAACAGCACTACGAGGATTACAAACAAAGTGAGAGGAAATTGGAGGAAAATCTACTGGAAGGAGATGTCCGTAGGATAAAGTGTTTTAGTGCTGTGTGAACAGTGGAAGAGAAAAGAAGTGAAAAGAAAAGAGGAGGGAGGAATAAAAAAAGAAAAAAAAGGTTAGAAAGAAAAGATTCCCCACTTGTCTCCGAGAAGAGACGACATGCAGGAGTAAGAACAGAGAGAATCGGAGAAGTTCAGAATTCAAAGGGTGTGATCGTAGAAAGCGGGAGGTGGAGGTGTAGAGGTGTGTGAGGAGAGGATTCTGGGTGACAGGGGTGAGCCGGGCCTTCAGAGGGGCATTCGGGGGCACCGTGTTAATATAGTACACGTCGTCTCAGAGGGGGGTGGGGCAGGGCGTGGGGGGTGGTACCAAACACCTGGCTTCGTACAGAGCAGCATGTGCAGGAGCGTGCGAACGTTACCGATCGTCGATGACTCGGCGTGCTCCGCCCTGACACCGGACTGAGGGAACCGGACGTGTCCAGCTCGTCAGCAGACGACCAGGAAGACAGATCCTGGCAGAGAGAGAGAGAGAGAGAGAGAGAGAAAGGGAGAGGGAGAGGGAGAGAGAGATGGATGAGAACCTGATCTGGTATTCCAACAAAGATCAGGGGGATCTTTTATAACTTGTACATCATAATTCAACATTTTCTTTGAAGTCTTCAGGAGAAGACGATGTTAAACAACTATGGTGAATCCCTCTAAACCTGACTGAATCTTGTACTGCTGCTTCAAAGTGTGGACGAATTTCCCTGGTACTCAGTTGGAATGATTGGACTTTTGGAAAAGAGTAACATTAAAATAGAATGAAATACTTTGTCTTTACCACCTCTGCGTTGATATCGTTCACGGCTGCGACGGGCAGAGAGCGAGTGAAGCTGTCTACCTGTTGGCTGCTGGTGATGTCCAGGATCTTGGCGAGCTCCCTCAGGTCTCTGGTCACTTCCTTCAGGAGCAGTTTGAGTCGGTTCCCGATCACATGGACCTTCTCCTTGGCCTCCAGGCAGTCGCTGCCCTGAGAGTTGACCAGCAACTGCAGGGACATGTCCTGTAGCGAGGCCACCTTCAGCTGGGAGTCCAGGAGCTCTTGGCGGATTTGCTGCATTGAAAAGGGAAACGAGAAATAACATCAACGTTACATTAGAATCGGTGTTAAAGGACTTAAAAGATTTCAACTCTGACTGCACAGACCCCGTTGTTTGTGTTTAATCTAATTCAAAGGTAACGTCATTCCGCACAAACTGAGTTAACTACACAAACTAAATGTGATCCATAAGGTTTCAGCTCAGCACCGTCAGTGTTTTGTGATGCTCGTGGAGAGTGTCACTGTCCTGGATGGGGTCGATGGGAACTATTTCATTCCTCCGCCGGTCGATGTTCTCCAGCCAGAGCAGGAGACCGTGGCTCATCTCGTGGAAATCCTGGAAAAGTCAGTTTCGATTCCATTCAACTTTCAATTCAAAGGAGACCGCTGCTGTGCTGAGTGCTGGTGTCTGTCGCTCACCTGACACTGCATGAGCGCCTCCTGCAGAGAGGACCTCCACTCCTCCAGGGAGCTGCCCAGTTTGTCCCAGTGGTTGTTCATGTCTTTGAGTTTGGCCTGGAGCTGGCGGGACTCCTCCGTGTCCGACTGCACGAACTCAGCACTGCACAGGTTGACGGACAGCACGATGGCCTTCCGCTTGTCATACGCCTTCTGCAGCTCCTGAAGAACCACGTGGTGATAAGCGGGGAATTGAAGACCAAACGATCACATCATCGCGACAACGATATACGACGGAGACTGAAACCTTGAGTTTCTTGATGCGCATCTCAATGGTCTGGATGTCGGTGCTGAGGTCCAGCCTCCGCTGCTGCTCAAGCTCCTCCCCCGTCTCCCCGAGCCAAGTCCAGACTTTATTGAGGTCGGAGTTCAGCTGCTGCCACTGCTGCTGGCTCTGCTTTGTGCGCAACTCTTTGGTGAGGCTCTGAGCCTGCAGCAGCTCCCAGCGCTCAATCACACCTGAGGCGCAGAATGGAAGGGTTATCGTAAACGCAGCAGGACGCTCTCCTTCTGCGACTCACTTGATCACTTGAATGAAATAAAAGTGTGATATCAAAAACACATAAAAGCATATTATATATCTGCGTGTGTTACCGGAGGTCTGGGACTCTGAGCTGCTGGGGTCGGCCAGGCCAGACGCGGTGTCTTCCTCCTCCTTCAGCTCGATGCCCATCCTCTTCACCGTGTCGATGCTGCCGCGACACTCACCCAGCAGCCGCATCTGCAGAGCGAAGATGTCAAGATATCGGGCTCTGAACGGTGTTGTATGAGTATGATTCAATGGCGTGGGTTGGCGTGAAGTGTGAGACACGCACATAGCCCATGTAAGAGGCGTCGGTTTCCGTGCTGGTGGGAGTGCGGCTGCGCACGCTGTCCGTCTGCTGCAGGAGGAACCTGCTGGTGTCCAGGGGGTGAGCGTGGGAGTCGGAGGAGGCTGCCTCCCCTGGCGACACAAAACCAACAGGTCAACTCATCCGAGAATAGGATTCGAATATTTCTCCTTTTAATATTTATTTGAAATTTTTTTTTTTTTTTATCCCAAGAAGAGGAAAGACCCCGTTCAGACAGAGAAATAGGACACAGACAGCAGGGATGCAGATTGGTTGTGCTGACTGAGTGTCACTAGCGGTTTAATCCTTAAAGGTCCAGTGTGTAAGATTTAGATGAAATGTTATCTTTCTGTAGGTTGGATTTGAATATATAACAACTTAACACCTATTTCAATAACTTCAGGCGACCATAGATTCTCCTATGGGCTTAAAAGAGATGGAGGCTGTGAGAGGTATTCAGCTGCAGCATACAACCGCGCCACTAGATGTCGCTAAATCCAACACACTTTACCCCATTTCTCTGCTGCAAGATAAATCTCTGTGTGAACGGACAGTTATGAAACAAATCTGCAATCCCTTTAGGAAAGAAGTTCAGACTTGTTCGCTATAAGACGTCATGCTTCTCTGGGACACAACAATGCACATCCAGAAAATCCAAAGAGGTTAGCTTCACTGCACACACTGCAAGTCCAAACCAAGGTGAGAAAGCCAGTTAGAAAGAAGGGTTAGGCTGAATTCCATTTCAGTTCTGCTGAGTCACCGAGCAAACAGCGTTGAAGAAGTGGTAAAATGGAATTGATCCTAGCCCCCGGTGTTAGAAAGTGAGACCGCTGTGCGATCAAAGTGTGTGAAAGAGTGGAAATGAAGACAAATCAACGCTAGACTAAACAAAGTGCTGCGGTGTCACTTAAAGGTGCGACTGTTAATTCTGAGCCCCGAACACTTGACGCATGCTGCTGGGCTCGTCCGCTGTTGCCTACCAGTGGCAGAGGACCTCAGTGTTTGTTCTGTTAGTTTAACATAGGCCTCAGGGCTCTCTGGGATCACTACATCTGGAAGAAACATTGTACAGTAAACACATTCAGCAGTGCACATTTCACTGTTTGACTCCATTGACTTTGATTCTAGACCATTTCATCCTGTTTGACGTCCCACCAGATACGTGGGCTTCAATTCACCAAGTAACTAAGAGGCAGAGACAAGCAAAGTCACTGATGAATTCAATGTGATGTGATTAATAGGCAACTGGAATGAAATGTCCTGTACGTTTGAATGAAATTGGGGATTTACCTGTTTTATCAATTGAGAAACATATTTTGGTTAATGTGAGTAAACACACTAAGAAAATATATAACGTAAGACAAGTCATTTTGGAAATCCTAATGAATTCTTACAAGCTATATATTTAAAATAGTTAGATAATGACTGACTATAATTCATGGAGAGAACTCCTTTTGAAATTTGAGCAACTATTTCGGATCATTTAAGTGCACATTGCACTTATCCACCTTAAGCATTTAAGGTGGATTGCGGATATTGACAGATGTATGTTTTTCTTTTAAATGTAGCACTCTTTGTATTTCAAAATGATTCCTCTAAAAATGTCTTACATCTGAACCTGCGCGTTTGTTCAGGAACTGACCTGACATGGCAGAGGCCGGTCTCTGGATGAACTCCCCCTCCTCGCTCTGCTGCTCCCTCAGGGCCCTGCTGGCGCTCTCCAGCCCGCGGCTCAGGTCGTAGTCATGGTCCCACTCTAAGGGGATGGAGTCCACGCTGGCCGGGGTGTCCCTGCCCGACCTCTCGGTCCTGAGCTGTGCGGCCAGGGAGGCCGAGCGGCCGGAGGACGGCAGAGGCGAGAGGAAGCCGTCGCCCAGGCGTTCGCTCCAGGGCAGGCCGGACAGATCACCCGCCTCGTCCAGCTCCAGCTCCCGGTCCGAGAACGACACTTCAGTGTCATCATCCACGAGCTAAAAGACAAAAAGAATTGACAATGAGCTGCTGGGTTGAAAAGCAAAGTGCGATTCATTCTCGTATTCTCAGATCTCACAGGAAGTCGGATCAGTTTTTTGTAGTAGCGCTCCACTCGTCCAAACACCTCCTGGCAGTATCGCTGCAGCTCTTCCAGCTCCTCCTCGATGACAGCAGCGTCCAGGGGTTCACTCTTCTCTATCAGCGTCTCCCCCTGGTGGAAGATCTGCTCGATCTTGGCCGTCGTCAAGGAGATCTCCTGCTGGAACGACTGTGGGAACGGAGGGAGACGGAGATCACAGATACGCAGGCCTTCATTGGTTCGGTACAAGACTCGGCCAGACACCCAGTTATTCACCGTCTCGTCTCCGGAAAATCCCATTTCCTGATTTCATATTTGTCAGTATGGCTTGAGCAATATCAACACTCACTCATGTCACGTCAATCAAGCTGCTTTTCTGCAGGAGAGAGCTCTTTACCCTGAGTTGTTTGATCTTGGCCTGAATGTCACACTCGGAGAAGTGCTCGATGTTGGTCAGCTGCAGGTCCATCTCGGTCAGCCACACCAGGATCCCGTCTCTGGCCGTTTCAAACTCCTCCCTCTGACTGATAAAGTGCTGCATGTGTGAAACAGAGAAGCTGCTGTCAGAGCGACCTTCGGTGAACAACGTGCAAAGATCAACATAGTGTGTGCTCCATCTATTAAAGGTCTAGAGATCAAGAAATCACAGTTTTCCTGATCCTTGGATGAGCCCTTTACATTTAGAGTCAGTTCACTCTGTTCCCCTGCCATGTTTGTACTTTGTAAAATGGAAATACTTAACTGAGTTTAACACTAAGTGAAGGCCACTATAGGCTCTCCCACGTGCTTGTAAGGGAAGGGTGCGGTGCATTCAGCTAACTTCATCCCATCAGTCGTCACTTAGCACAATGTTGTGTTTCATTTGTGATACTTGATGATGTAATAACAAATGTATATGTTCCAGTACCTTAAGGCGTCTGAGAATGGACGCTACCCTCTTCTGCAGGTTGTCCCATCGCTGATTAGCATCGTGAGACATTTCCTTCAGACGGCAGGAGGAGTCAGTGCGGTTCTCTCGGGCCAGGCGCCGATACTGCTTATTGATCAGCTCCAGCTGGGTCAGGCTTTCATGGACTTGTCTCTGGAAGGCCTGTGGAAACAGAACAGTTTCAGGTATGTGGCAATAGCCAATAACACGATCCGTTTGCTCTGTGTTATTATTATTATTATTTTTTTTAGAGCATCTGTACCTCAAATTTCTTAAGTTCCTCTTTGGCCACAGTGTAGAGAACACCGGAGGAGTTGGGCAGAGCAGCGGTTTTCTCCGAGGTGGTCAGCCACTCTTCGTATCGGGCAAAGTCATCCAGGAATTTCTGCCACAAACGCCAAGTCTCCTCAATCCTAGTAACAATAAGACGAAGTTCAGCTTAGTTGTCCATGTCATGGATGTAATGTATAATATATAATGTATAATATTTAGGCAGAATGGTAAGAACGGCCTTTTCCCCCCTCTCCTGTATATCAAAGATGATCGTCCTTCACTTACTTGAGTCTCCTCTCCATAGACAAGGCACAGATGCTCCTCCAGCGGCGATCGAGGCTCCGAGTGGCCTGCTGGATGGAGTCGCACTCTGCGTCGGTGGCGCAGGCGTCGCAGTCGTGGAGAAGCACCTCGCAGAGGTTCAGTACCGAGGCCACACCCGTGCTGTGCTTCTCTATGTCACGCTGAAGCTCCTGAGACCGAAGGGAAGAGGGGAATAGCGCATTTCAGCTCATTGTGTGAGTCAATTAGTAATTGCTCTCCGCGGTAAACACGTTTGCTTTGTATGCTTTATAGTACAGAGTTTAAAATGGTCAGAGGGATAAGGGGAGTTGAACACTGAGCTCAACAAGGTCAACAGACTCGACGCCATTTGATGGTCGGCTGAGGTGAGGTGAGGAGTCGGGGGTTGATTAGATTAAGTAAAGCAGTAAAACGCAAATCAAGTTACATGCTGGAGGTCGAGCTTCCTCTGGATTTCCTGGAAGTCACATGAATCATAGGCGATGGGTTTGGAGAGCTCGGTCTCTATGTGGGCGAGCCAGGAGCGCAGGCTGCTCATGTTCTTGTCCAGCTGCTGCACGGCCACCAGGGTTTCCCTCAGCTTCTTCACTCTGTTCAAACAGTCGGAGGGATTCAACAACAACAATCCAACCTATGAAACCAAGTCCTTTTAGCATATGAATGCGTGTCCTCACCTGGCTCCGATGAGATCCAGGAGGTGCTGCCAGCGGTCGCTGACCTTGCCGAGCTTCTGTTCGATCTCGGTAGCTTTGCTCTGATGACTGGCTTTGGCCAAACGCTCCCCCAGCCGATGCAGGTGCTGCTTGTTCTCCTCAGCCGCAGTGATCTCCTCCTGGTAGTCCTGGAAAACAACGACGATGATAATACAGTCAGTGCAGGGAGAAGACTCAACGGTGTGACCACTTCCCGTCCTGTTGACATCTTCCTCTTTACCTTGCGAAGCTTCTCAATCATCTCCTCGATGCTGATGTCACCGTTTTGGGACACCTTGCTCTCCATGTTGGTGAGCCACTCGCACAGCTCTTTGTACTTCTCGTTGAAGACCGTCCACTCATTCAGCTTCTCGCCCACCTGTTGTCTGCGCAGGGACAGCTGCAGAGACACGACGCGTTTACGTGCATTCAAAACAACCGGTTCATGTAAAGACACAAAAGAAGACGTCTTCAAAGACAGGCTGTAGTCTGACTGACTCATTTGCATCGAGCAGCAAGTGTGTGTCTGTGTGCGTTTCCTGTCTGTGTTTATCATCTACCCTGCACAGGAAGCAGGTCTGAAAAAAATAGACCACCGCTCAGCTTTTCTGAAACCACGGTAACATCGCACACTCCAGCACCGGATGCAGGCAGACTTGGTTTTTAACCAACATGAGAATGAACTGAATATAAATCTCAATGATCCTAACGTAACCGATGAGTCTTAATTCTAACTGCGTTTTAGATATTTGTTGATCTATGAGGTCAACAACTAGGCAATATTCTACTTTTTTACTGTATGTCAAAGACAAGTGTAAACGTCATTTGAAGCCATTTCAGATTTCAGTCAAATTTGTCATTTCCTCCACTTCCCAACAGTGTGTATGTGTGTGTATGTGTGTGTGTGTGTGTGTTTGTGTGCACAATGTACACTTTTATTCCTCTCTAGATTTTAAGGTAAATCTTGCACACTAGCAACACACAGATGACAGTATATTCAGATCTAATTATCCGGTGTTCTGCTGTGCTTCATACCTGGTGGCAGATTTCATCCCACTGTCGATGCAGCAGCTCGACCCTCTCCTGCAGGACAGACAGGTCCTCGGCACTGATGTAACAGGACAGTGACTCTCGCAGCACCGTCAGGTGCGCCAGATCCCCCGTCCAGCCGTCAAAGGTGTTCTCCAGGTCCTGGCACAGAAACAGAAAAGATGGACGATGTCATGAAGCCATTCTAGCGGACGGAGAAGGAGCTTGAAATGCAGAGTTGGCGTTACCTTGCAGCGCATCTGTTCCCCTTGCAGATCCTCGTGGTGATGAGGTAGCGGCTGAGAGAGCTGCCGTTTAAAGGCTCTGAGTTTCTCCAGAGATCCACCGATGCCTCTCTCGCACCTCTCCCAGTCCTGTCGATGACGTCATGTACGCGTATAAGATACAAAGCACCTGCATCAAAAACACCCATTGAAAACCGACCGCCTGGTTCTTACCTTCAGGAGGGTGACCAGGTCTTTCTTCTGATCCTCCAGGCAGATGCTGGCATGTTTCCACCTGTCCTGTATGTCAGTGAGCTCCGCCTGCAGAGCCATCTCTGTCCGGGTGTCGGCCGACAGGAGCAGTTGTCTGCCCGCCTCCACGGTGAGGATGTAACTGCCCTGCTGACGCTGCAGCACCTTTTCCTTCAGCTGCAACATCAAGTACAGTGACTCCAATGAGACGTATAGTTTTGAATATGACAAGAACAATTAGACGTCAACGTTCGAAACACTGCATTCGCTCACTTAAAGGTGCAGTGTGTAAGATTTCAGTCTTTTTTTCATGTCATTTCTACAATGTTACAAAACAATTACACACTGACATTTTCATGAATTTATAATCACCTAAATGTCTTTTTTTCCATTACCTTTAAATGAGCTCACTAATGTATATTTACACACATTTTGAGTTTTAATGACCACTGGTCAGAAGGGTGAGGGAGAGGTGATGGAAACTACATGCAACGTCACCTCTAGATGTCACCAACTCTTACACACTGCACCTTTCATGCCTTTCCACTTCCTATCCCTCCTGACGGATGAAGATTTTCATCTGAGCTGATCTTTGCCAAGATTCACAGCAGAGCACTTCACCCGGACACCAATCCAGCTGGACCACAACATTGATGAGCACAGGAAGTGAATGCCAGAGAGAGTAGCTGGGAAACTAACACCAGTGTTAACATAATATACCTGGACAGTGTCCAGCATGGAGCGGGCCTGTTGCAGAGGCACTGTGGTTCCTGCCTGAAGGGCCTCTGCAGTGTGCGACACCTCCACCAGCCACTTGCGAAGCTTCTCCACCATTTCCCGGTAGCGCTGCCACTGACGGATCAGGCCGTCGATGATGCCACGCCTCTGCTGAGCACGGCGCACCACGCCCTGCCACTGGTTGCTCAGCAGAGCCAGTTTGAGGTTGAATTCATCTCTGGAGGAGGGAAAGAAAGAAAGAGCGGGAAAGGTCAAAGAGTTACAAGGAGAATTCTGTGTTGAATCACAGTGAGAAATACATGATAAACATTGGTTTTACCTGTCGTCCACCTGACCCTGCTCTAACATCTGCTGTCCGTCGCTGATGATCGAGTGCAGGATCTGCTGCCGACTGAACATCTCAGCTTGAAACAACTGGGGGGACAATAAATGGATTATCGGTCATGGAAACCGGTCTTTGATGCACGTTTTCATAGTCTGCTGTGTCGGAACCAGCTCCAACCTCGTGGGCTTTTTGCTGCTCCATCAAACTCTGGTAGTTCCCAGAAATTTCCACGGCCAGATTCTCCTCAGTTTGGACCAAGAACTCCATCCAGGTCTCACACTTCTCCAAGAAGGTTTGCTGCTGCAGCAGGAAGGACTGGAGTTTACTGGAAAGAGAAGAAAAGCCAGATAATACAGCTACAAGTGTGGTAAGGGTGGCTGCACATGAATCCTTTGAATCTTGCGGATAGTCATACCTGAATCTCTCCGTGGTCTGTGCTGAGGTTGTTGACCAGCTCCTGTTCAGATTCTGCATTCGTTTGATCTCAGAGTCGTTGAGCGGGAGCCGATAACCGAGCTCATTGAGACGCTCCAGCTCAGGAGCCATGCTGCTGAACTTCAGCATGAGTCTCTGAGGAGGAACGAGGGAGTAATGTTATATTCAATCCATGCAGTTTATTTGTTTGCAACGAACAAAAAGTAAACAATACGAAACCTTCAGCTCTTCCATGCAGTCCTGGATGACTGGCAGGTCGTGGGAGCCGTTGGGATCCTGCACCTTCAGAGCCTCTTCAGCTTCAACGATCCACGACCCCAATAAATCCAGCTGATCGTTAAACTTCTCATAGTCCTGAACCCCAGTCTGTTGTACGACATGCCACCAAATTGTAAAATCTAGGGTTCGAACTGGTTGGGTGATTCAAAGGTCAAAGAGCTCTCCTTTTTTACCTGCATGGTGGTGAGTTGTCTGCTAAGCGCCTGTTCCACGGCCGTCAGCCGCTGAGTGAGAGAGAGGTGATCGGACTGGATGTTGGATGCTGCTGATGTGTCCACCTGCTGTTTCAGCTGATCTCCCAGCTCCTGGAGAACTTGCAGAGAGGCCAGGACGGGAGCCTGTGTCCGCAGCACCTCCTGAGATGAATACGAACCGTAGTGTCAAAGTTTTAGAGAGTAAACATTAACCCATAAACCAACTGAACAGTTTCTCAAACAGCTTCTTTTTCTTTTCTTTTCTACGCACGCTGCATTCTTGGATCCACTCGGACACTTCCTCATCTGCTATGTCCTTGCTGCAGGTGGTCTTGAGGAGCTGATCGCCTTTTTCCTCCTGCAGCTGGATGCTGCTGCAGCTCTGCTCATAAAGCTCCTTGTAGCGCTGCCACAGCTGCAGCAGAGCTTTGCTGCTTCTCAGGCGCTCTGCGATCTCCTCGAGTAGACTGGTCCATCTGAGTGGGGGGAAAAAAATGATAAAGATTAAACATCTGACGGCACATTAATCGGTGATGTCTAAACATCTGTATGATGTGGTGAAAGCTTCGTGAGATGACCTTGCGTTGACGTCCTTCAGGGCGTTGTTCAGTGAGTCTGACACTGATGGATGACACTCCTTCAGCAGTTGATGGGTCACAGCGCCAAACCTCCTCAGGCTGCTCTCCTGTTTCTCCAGTTCCTCCTGCAAATCCTTCACAGGTGACAAAGAAAGGCAGGGAGGATTATTAACTGATTTATAGTGCATGCTAAAAAAAAGATCAATCAAACCATCCTTCCCTCTAGCATACCTGCAGACTCTGCACCTGCAGCTGAACGGCCTCCAGGGAGCCGGTGAGGAGGCGGAAACGAGACACCGAGTACCTTCCCTCCATCAGGTAGCCATTGATCTCCTCCGAGGCCCGTTTGTACAGACTCCACTGGTCCAGCACCGACTTCAGGCTGATCTTCAGTTGTCCGATCTGTTCAAGGAGGGGTCAAATCCAGAGCTGAGTAAAATAGAATAAACGTATGTTCCACATTACAGACAAGGGGGAGCTTACCAAGTGGTCCAAGTTAGCCCAGGTGTGGTTGACACACTGGAGTGTTTCCATGACGATGGCACAGGCCTCATCAGTCTTGTTCTGAACGAGGGCACAACCCTGCTCCTCCACACGCTCCAGTTCCTTCTCCCTTTCCCTCACCAACTCTTCCATTTCCTAAAGGAAGCCATTTTTTAATGAAAGGGGCAAAAGGTTTTTCATAAATCGGCGTAGAAGGAGGGAAGACAAACCTGACAGTCTTTGAGAGCGTTCTGCACAGACGTCAAATCCTCTATGCGGTGTTTCCTCTTCAGTCTTTCTTCTTGAGTTACCATCCAGGTCTTCAGAGCCTGAATGCTGCTCTCGTACTCCAGCCACATCTCCAAAAGACTCTCCAGGAACTGAATCTGCAATTACACCGCACCTAGTTTAGATGCACGTTCAACACACTCAGAGATACAAGAAAACAGCGTTCTCGTCCTTACTCTCTCATTGATGCGGCCTTGTAGGATCTGCCAGCGTCGGTTCATGGCCCCCAGGCGCTCGGCAAAGTCCGTCTTATCACTGCGCTTGCTCTCCACATCCTGACCGCTCATCTGTGGCACTGACTGGTTGACGAAGTCCACAGTCAACTGCTTGCAGCTAAGATCTACTCTGAAGCCCTTTGGTGAGGAAACAGCAATAGATTCACAATCAGATAAAAGATTCAGATTTCATCTAAGGGGTGGGAATAGAGTTGGGCATGAGAGAATCTGCAGGTGCACTACCTTGTACTTCTGCAGGTAGTCTTGAATGACACTGGACCCCACAGCACTCTTGAGGTTTTCCTCGTCTTCCTCGATGATATTCTCCATCAAGGAAATCCAGTTGAACAGCTCAGAAATGGCGTGACGAGAAGCCAACTTCTCCATCTGGATCTGAGGAGACATAAAAAGCCACATGCTTCCAGCTTTCAAACTGTCATCCGCGCCTGAAGTCGTCCCTCCACCGGTGAGGCAGCAGAAAGCAGTAATCCTATTTGCCCTGGAGCAGTTAAGCCTGTTGAGTCTGGCTTCATGTGACGATACCTGATGCAGCCTCTCCTGGACCACGGGGATGCGCGTGAGCAGCTCGCTCCACTGCGTGTCGATGCGTGCCAGGTCGGAGCGCAGCATCACCGTGTCCACCTTCTTCAGTCGCAGCAGCTGGTTGCCCTCGGTTACAACTGAGCTTTTTAAGCTGGATTTGCCCTCGACCTCCTTTGAGAACTCCTGAGACGGACCATGACAGGAATGATCAACACAAGACGTGTCACCGGGGGTCCAGCTTAAAGTGTGTGTGTGTGTGACGGTAAAGGCATCGAGCGGCATGGGGATTTCAAACACACAAATGAGAAAAAGAAGAGTGTCTCACCAGGAAAGCAGAGAGATGGTCTCGGACGGTCTCCAGCTCCTGCGGGACCAACACTGCCTGTGTGTTCCAGAACTCCAGACGCTCCAGAGCAGACTGCAGCCACTCGCTGAGCTCAGCACACTCCCTCTGATACCTTACAACACATTGGACACATGCAATCAGAAGATCAGACTTTTATTTGTGAATAACCTTGATTTGATTTTCCAAACTAAATTCTTTCAATCATTGGAAATTGTCAGAAAAACACAACACAATCATTTGGTCTCTCCGACCTGGTCCAGTGTTTCAAGATGGCCTCCAGACGCTGCAGTTCCTTGTTGACCTTGGCCGTATTGTTTAGCCAGTGTTCTCCGAGCACGGCCAGTTGATTCTCCAGAGCGGGACAACACACTGACTGCAGGAGCTGTTTACCTTCATCCAGCACCTGGTAGAGTTTGTGCTGGTGCTCGGTCAGTCTGCCCTTCAGACCCTTCAAAGTATGAGAAAGAGGATGAGATCAATTATAAACATTAGAGAAGTGGGCGTGTCAAGAGGGATGGCACCAGCTGAGGGCATCTAGGTAAAAAGAGACAATGAATAGCTCCCCTTTACAGAGTGGATGCATCCTACATACCATTCTTTTACTATTGATTATCTTTAAGCAACAAGGTCTGAGCTTTGCAACATGAGCATTCAATGTCCTCAACGCTGAGCTTCAGTGACTTTGTACCTGATACAACGAGATTCTGTCCGTCAGCCTTTCCTCCGTCTCCTCCACCAGACCGACAGATGGGATACTTCCCTCAACTGTCTCCAGCTGTCGGTTCAGACTTTGGTAATCCTGCGCCAAGTGGCACCACGTCTGATGATGATGAAAGAACACAAAAATGACCGGATTGAATCAGATCTATAATCTGAAAGATGTATTTCGGATAATGAGAGAATTGTTTGAACGGGTACCTCCAGGATACACTCCAGCTCGACACCTTTGCTGTGCGCCTCTTTGAGGATACTCTGAGCCTCGGCCAGCGTCTCCTCCAAGGCTTGGTTCTCTTTGGGAAGCATCAGGCCGCTGATCTTCCTGAAGTAGGTTTCTGTTAGAATCATGTGGGACTCCAGACCCTGAAAGAACTCCTGTAAAACACAATCAAACACACCAATGACCATTTCCATCTTTCTATTTGTCTCCACTGTTGCTGTTAAACTTAGCAAATCTCCAACCTTATGTTTGTCCAGGTGATGCTGAACTTCCTCCACAGAGCTCGCAACGATCCGCTGATCGGCGGCCATCTTGTCCTTAGCCGTGTCCACCAGGTCTGTCAGGTCCTGCAGAGCACTTTCGTACTGCTCCTTCAGAGCCATGTTCTGGTTCAGACCACTGCGCCTGGATCCCACCGTCATCACCAGCTCCTCGTAAGAATCCTGACAACACAAAAAGGGTGATTCGATGTGGAGCAGCTTCTGCCACATGTTTCTCACAGAGACAGTGATGCAAATGATTACCTGGAGTTTCAGTATCTTGTTTGTGGAAATCTGATCTGACTGTAGAGCTGCTCCGCGGGTTTTGATCTCTGTGATTCTCTGTTCAAACTCTCGAAGGTTCTCCTCTGCACTGGCAATAACCTAAGGAAAATGATATAGTGCATCATATTTACATCAACGGCTTGTGTTTTCCGCAGTGGAGCAGATTGTGGGATGTGCTCCAGCTTACCTCCAGCTGTTTAGAGGCTGGTCTTTCCATGGCTCCAGCTAAGGCCTGAAGGATCTGGCACTTGGTTTCAATAAAAGCAGTTTGAAGAAGCTGTAACTCGGTCTGTATGAGGACAAACAGAAATCTTGCTTCAAGCCAGAATCAGACAAATTAGACGAACATGGCGCTGAAAAGGTATCGAGAATGAAAACCTGGTAGGCTGTGAGCTCATGTGCTCTGGTCCTCATTTGCGCACAGCGTTGACCCAAAGCACAACCCAGAGCTCCTAACCTCTCCTTCAGGCACTCCAGGTTTTCCTCCAGTAGAGTGCGGTCTTCATGTCGCAGGCCCGGGGACCCAGCCAGGAGAGACTGACTGAGCTTCACCTCCTCCGTCATGTGCATCACGTCGTTTTCTAAGGTCTAATGCAGAGGAGTTTAGAAGATGATTTTCAATTCGACTTGAATTTTACAACCCCCTGGATCAATCCCACTCCTCTGGTCTGAAACCTGATCTCACCTCTTGCTTTTGTAGATGAGTCTCTGCATTTTCAGCCAGGAGCACCGAGCCGGAGAGGACGTTGTTCTCCACACCGTCCAGCCAGGAGGAGGTGTGTGACACGGCTGTGTAGAGCTGCTGTTCCATCTGCGGCATCCGTGTCTCACCACCACCAGACTGCGCGCGCACGCACACACGCACACACACACACACACACACACACACACACACACACACACACAAGAATCAGTGAAATTAAAAATAAACACAGACAAGTGAGCCCAAACTAAAACTGAAATATCCAATACAACAGAAATGGTGAAACCTGAGTGGTCATGTCTTCTATTGTCTGTCTGAAGCTGTCGTACAGAGTCTTCAGGGAGGATTTGTCGGCTTGTGTTTCTCCTTTGAACAACGGTGCAGTCGTGGTCACACGAGGAGCTCTGGAATAAACCTGCCACGGAAAAAAAAAAAAAATCACAGAATAATGTCAAAGGCAGTACATTCTACCTTAACTACTGAATTCAACCTTTAGATTCTCACCAGCTGCTTGTGGTCCTGCTCCAGAGTTTTCTGCAGGAGCTGTAGTTTAGTTTTCAGCTCTAATCTCAGACTCTCCCATCTCTGCCTCATCTGGTCTCGTGCAGCCTGAGCATCCCTCTCCACCAAGGCTGCTGATGAAAACGGCTCTGTTGTGCTGCACAGGGACAGAGGCATGAATGCATTACATTTACAATTTGCCATAAGGACCCATTCACATTTAACATGATCTTTTGCTGATGGGATGTCAAATACCTGAGACTGCTGGGTGACGCCTGCTGGATGAGAATCTCTTCTCCTCTGCTTGCAACTGACTGAAGCAGCTTCTTCTGTTCTGCCAGTTGCTCCTCAAGTTCCTGGAGAATCAAAACACAGTTCCACATTGACATTACAAGATAGTATTTTTAATGTATAAATTAAATATGGCTTCCCTGTCACGTTAACAAGTTCGGTCTTTACTGCAATACAGTGTAATACGAACATACCCTCTGTCTCTGGAGACTGTCCTGGTGTTGTTGGGTCCGTGTGGTCCGGGCCTGGGCCAGCCAGTCCTGCACACTGGGACTTTGTGAGAGACTGGAGTCCGATTCACTGTCCTCCTGCTCCTGCAGAGAGCCCTGTCGAACCAGACAATATATGAGAAAAATGTTAAGGGACACGTCAATATGGAAGCAGAACCATCTCGCTGATGCCATCTCTGAGCTTTCGGGGTGAACGATGAATATCATCTCACCTGGATGTTGTTCTGCTTGTCCTGTAGCATCCTCTGCAGCTCCAACAGGCCGCCCTTTAAAGTGCGCAGCTTCCTGGCCAGCTGCTCGGCGTCCTCCCTGGTCTCTGTCCGACCCTCCAGCAGCAGGTTCTCACTGTGCATGGACAGCTCGGACAGAGCCAGCACCTTCTCCTCGATCTCCAGGAGCATGTTCTGCAGCAGCAGGAGAAGAGAGGCCAGCTCAAACATGCTGTCTCGCCACCTGTAGCAGGCCCCACCAGTTCTGGGAGAGACGCCGCACCTGCCCCCCCCCTTGCCCCCCTTTACACCAACAGCTTTCCCCGGCCACGGGACAGGGAGAGCTCTCCCTGCGCCTTCATCCTTCCTCCTCCACCTCTCCGGCCTCGCCTCCTGTGCAACGTTTCCACTAATCCTTCACACTCAGCAACATACATGGTGCCGCTGAAATTCAAAAGCATTTATCCTGTGCAGACCGCGGTGACTGTCCTGCCCAGACGAGGACACCACCTACGGATCCTCGCTCCAGCACGTGAGGAAACACTTGTTTGGTAATAGCCACAACTCCACAACCGATAATAGCATGGCCGCAACTCTCCCTCCCTCCGACTCTTTACCCATCCCATTCTCCAGGATTCCCCTACTTGGATATTCAAGCAGCATTAGAGACACCGCCAATACCAACAGGCGGATCTAGTTATCACGTGCACGCCACAACCACTGAAAGCGCCGCCCTATGCTTCTGACAGGCCCCCGGCATAATCAGCTTAACACCAGTGCTACAGTTGCTTAAGAGCCAAGCCGTCTGAATGCCCCTCTAACGCTGCTAAAGCTGTTGTTTACCGACTGAAAGGTTCCTGCCCTCTGGGATGATCCATATGTAATGAGTGAAACAAAATACTGAAGTATAAAGACAGATTATCCAAAGCCAATTTCACAATAGATAGAACAGATGTGATCATATTGACGAGAAATATTTTCTCCATACCTGTCTGTGTTATTTCAGACACATGTGATGCACATTCATTTTTCAGTGACCTCATGCACAGATAGAAAAAAAAAAAAGAGTTCCTATTGTTGCATCATTGAAATGTGTAGGTTGTCGTTGCTGAGAATGGACAGCAGGGGGGAGTGCTTACTTCACATTCAGCAAGCTGCTCCTCCATGTCTGTCTCCTCGAGGGGTTTGGGTTCGAGGAAGGAGGTGACCGTGCTGCTCATGCCGGTCAACCACTGGTCCAGTCCCTCGGCCTGGGAGTGACAGAGCTGTATGGCCTGTTCCTGACGCTGACCCTCCAGACGGTCACTGACGCGCTCCTGGGGGGAGAGCAAGTCTCGTGAAATGTGCTCAACGGCAATGTCACACTTCCATCATTTCAAGCACTGTACCTCCAGTAGTTGTCGTTTCCCTGAGGCCTTCATGCGGATGGTCGCCATCCTCTCCGCCAGCACGGCCAGAGAGGACTGCATGGCGAGCTGGTCGGCCATGTCCGAGTCCACAGCATCGGAGGCCAGATCCTCGGTGAAGCTGCTCTGGAGTCTGTCTATTTCATCCTGCACGCTCTGAATCTCCTCAGTCAGACTCTGCAACAAACAATATGTACCGTTCACCATTCACATGACTGCGCACTCATTAGGTATCAATGTAGTTGTTTCATACTTCCATTTCTACCGATAGATCTTCAAAAAGAATTGTCTTGTGATTCCATAACAACTTCCCATGACTCAGCATTATCTATCCCTCCAACTCTGCACGACTTCTGTGTCGGACTCACCTCGTGGACCTTGATGTGGCTATCTGGGCTTTTATCTGCCTCCAGAGGCTCACTCAGTTTCGCCTCCAGAGCCTCCATTTTGGAGGAGATGGACTGGAGTGACCCCTGGTAATGTTGCTGTTTCTCCAGAGCTTCGTACAGGGACCTCTGCTTCTCGCTGATCTGTTAAGAGGACCAAGATTACAATGGGAGTATAACCACAACACATGACAACTGATAATCAATAAATCATGTATTATCGACATACCACATTCTTTAACGTCTCCCAGGAGCGCTGCAGGTCATCTAAGTTGGCCACCGACTCAAATGTTGGGTCATATAACTCCTGGATTGGAGCTCTTGTGAGAGTTCCCCTTCCCATCTTAGAGAAATGATAATTAAAAAAACACTTGGATGATACAACAACAAGGAATCAGCCAGGCAGAAAGCCCCATATTCATTGTTTAGCCGTGATGAACTTGCAGCGGCAGGCAGATAATATAAGCGGATTATCACCCCCCCTTCTTCATCATTAGTAACTGCATGTGATCATTTGGAGTTGACAGAGAAAAAGAGAGAGTTCAGAGGAGACAGGAACCATACAAAGAAATGTCATTTGGAGAAGAGTTACAGAGAGGGCAGATACCTTGGTTATAGTGGCCTCAGTGTAAGTGACGGGGGAGGGAGAGCGACAGACAGGAGGAGAAGAGACCTCACTGTTCGTGCCCTCCTCCCCAGACTCCTCAGTTACAGGAGACAGGAGCGTGTGACAGCGGCCAGCCGTCATCTGACAGGCCATGCAAGGGAGGGAACCAACAGAAGAGCAGACAGCCAAAGGTGGATGTGGAGAGATTAATCATACGCAATGTGTTTCTGGATTCAAGCAGCACAATGCAACTTATAAAAAATAAAATAAAATTAAAAAAACACATGTTAATATGAAAAGAGGCAAAAGAGGTTTCTTAGTCAAAATAACAGGAAAGCCAGATATAGCAGAATGAGTCTGGATGATTATTCATTAGGTGATTCTATCTGCAAATAATCAGCATCCGGTTGATTTGTGAAATCTTGGTGTCTCTTACCATGACAGCTTGTGCGGTGGATTTCTTTGATTTGTCCCCGTCCACCTCCTGCACCCCCTCAGGCAGTCCCTCCACATCGGTCACGGTCAGCAGCATGGTGGCGTGTTTGGCCTTCACTGCCAGCATCTTGCATTTGGAGTTCAATGAGGCGATCTGCTCCTGGTAACCTTTAATTTTCTGGGCAAGCTCCTGTTCAAAAAAATGGGAAAAATGCTAAACTTAACAGGTGTCACTACTTAGAGATTGTGACCTGAATTTGATTCATAGCCCGTTAAGATTTCCGCGTTCACCATGAGTTTTAAAAGCAGTAACACCGTATGCAGGTGTAATATTGGCCAGCGGGTGGTGCTGTGGTGTGAGTCAACCTTGTCTTTACATGAAACGAGTGAAATAACAGTTCGTACTTCATGGTGGAGGATCTGGGCCTGCAGCTCCTGGATGCTACTGGAGGGGATGGGTTTGTCCTGGATGACGCGATGAGCCTCCTCGATCAGCCCCTGCAGGTCCCTCACTTCTTGTTCATACTGCTCGTACTGCACCACTGCTTCCTGTGGCCACACACACACACACACACACACACACACACACACACACACACACACACACAGCTGATTGTGATGGAACGCAGGAATACACCAGTGTCCCATTTGCTGCACTGTAGTGCCCCCTACTGCACCTGCAGGATGTTGCACTGCTGAATGGCCACGTGCTGCAGCTGACTGGCTTCCTGCTGCAGACGCAGGGCTGTGCGACAAATGGCGAGGTTGGGCATCACTTCCTCTGGGACCCGCAGGGCGCTCTGACACAGCTGAACCGCCTGCACCTGCTGCTTGAAGCTCTCCATGTCTGCCAACAGACGCTGCAAGAACAGGAGGTTCATATTGTGGGGAAATTGTTAAATGGAAAATGAACATTGGAGATTTGTAATCATCGTTTCTTTCCAAGAATTGGTGATTGACCTGTCTCTGGGTCAGTTGTTCCTTGAGGCTCTGACGCGCCAACTCTGGTGAGGTCAGTGTGGCTTGGACCTGCTCGAGAGCCACATGAAGGGCTTTGACCTCATACTCCAGGGCCTCCATACTCTGAGGAGATAAACATAAACACATTTTATGAAATGCCTTGTGCACAAACAATCTATCATCCGTATGGTTAGGTCGAGTTTCAGGTCAGTATCAAGGGTCAGGATCACTGAAATATGAATAACACTAAAACAAATAACTACTCCGGACTAATTAATTTGACCTCCATCAGCTTTTTGATTACCTTATTTGCATCCTCCAAGCTCTGCAGGCGTGTCTTGATGATTTGCTGCAGCTCCTCCGTGTTGCGGCTGAGTTCACAGACCTGTTGGCTCAAAGGTTCAACCTGCAGCACCTCAGACAGGAGCTCTACCTTCTCGGCCATTGACTCCAGGTCTCCATGGAGCTCCCGGGACTCACGGAGGACAGCCTGAGCGACAAGGGTCAGTGAGGGGGAGGCACTCCCTGCAAGACTTACATGAGGACATTTTGTGGACCCACAGCTCACCAGATACATCCGAATCTGCTCCTGCAGGTGAACAGAGGAGTTCCAGATGATGTTTGCCTTCACCAGGCTCCTGGCTTTCTCCGACCACCTCACAATGAAGTCCAGCATCTCGTTATACTCGTCTAAATGGCAGACGGCCTGAGGGAACCGAGACAAGACGCGTCGCACTGAGAAACAACAACAAAAGAGAGAAGCGCGCTTTCTTGTGTGGCTTCATTTATGCATTTCAGCCCGAACCTTTTTGAGCCAGTTGTTCCGACAGTCTGCCAGCCGAGTTGTGTGATGATGCATCTCTGATAGTTTGCTGATGGCGTCACTCAGCTGTTTGGCCAGCAGGGGGTTCCTCCGGCCAAACTCCTGCACACCTGCATCCAGCTCTGCAAGGGTGCGACCACACGCGTCCAAATCCTCAGCCAAGCTCTGTGGAAACAAATGTGACATTTAGAATTCTACATCTAGAAAATGTTATGTACAAACACTGAGCATTACTGGTTCACTGACCTTGACCTCTTCTTTAGCATGATCAACATCTGGAGATTTCTCCTTGAATTTAGCCGCAACAGCTTTAAGTTTCTCGGAGATGTCGTGGATTCTGGAGCTGAAGTCTTCTTTTATTTCCCTGGTTTTCTGAATTTCTCTCTCTTTGGAAAGAACCTATGAAAACGAGAAGAAATGTGAATGAAATGCCCCCGTCTTTCCGCCTGTGGCGAAGGATTGGAAAATAAAGAGTATCACTGTTGAACTCGTAATACCTGATCCTCAATGGCGCCCAGTGCAAGCGAGACCTCGGCCAGCTGCATGGAGATCTCAGAAGGCAGGATAGTGTAGAGATCCAGGTACTTGCTCTGTTGCTGCTCCGCCAATTTATCCACATTCTGACGGTAAGTGACGACATCTCCGTGTACAATCTAGACACGACAAACGAGGCCCGATATTAAATTCAATTATCAATGTAAATACATTGACAAACACCTCAGATGACAGATGTAACACCTCTAATTCCTGCAGCAGAGAATCAATGTCTGGTGTGGGATTGAGGAGAAGCTCTCTGGTCTCCTGGATCCACGCCTTGGCAATGCTGAGCTCCTTCTCCACCTCCTCTCTGTCCCTCAGCTCCTGGGCAGCTTGAGCCCGTTTAGTCCTCGACTGTGTCAGGAGGCTGTACACAGGCACGTGGAATTCGTTTGAACATTGCTTGGTGACATTCAAGTGACTTATATGGCCTCAACTTAAGCGATGTGCATCCTCACCTTTCCATTTGGTCTTGGACAGCTCGTATCTCCTTCAGGCTGGGCAGCTCATCCTGTTCGTGGGTGGGTGAGGGCACCTCCACGTCGTGCAGCAGGCTGAGGGCGTACTGACGGAGCAGGGTGAGCGAGGAGAGCTCCCTCTCCAGGTCTTGGCTCAGCAGGTCGTGTTGATCTAACAGAGACTGGAGCGTGGCTTTGGACGCCTTCTCCACGGCGCTGTCCGGGAAACGACTCTGGAGCTCATCAACCACTGCTGTCACTCTCACCATCTATCACAGAAACGTCATTTAGCTTGATTGTTTTTATGGGACAACACATTTACTGGTCACGTCACCACTTGCCCGTATACCTTTTCTCGAAACGTCCTCCACTCCTGTGCTGTATCCTCCAGCACTCTCTCCTGCCCCCGTGCCACACTGCGCAGCCGTGTCCAGCGCTGCCACACGGTGGTCATCGAGCGGCTGATGGTGGCCTTGCTGGCGTCACTGCCCACCAACTCCAACTGAGCAGCCTGCTCCTCCAAACCACTCAGTTTCTCTTGGAAACCATTCACCAAAGACACAAGGCACTGGGAGATGAAGCCATGACAAAAAAAAAAAAAATGAGTGATGTTTATGAATAAAACAAACGTTTGTTTTATTGAAACATGTATTATCTTTGATACCCTATGGCTGCACAGCTTATCCTCAGCCTCTTGGCTTGTTTCAGCCTTGGCTGTGGAGAATTCCGTCAGCTTCTTCTCAGCCTCGTTCATCAGCTCGATGACCGTCTGCCTCGCCTCCTGGTAGGACTTCCACTGAACCACACAGCTGAAAAAAAGATTTTTATGAGAGACATAAACGCAATACTGTATATATCACCTCACTCTTCACCACCCCTTACCTTTGAAGGACATCCTGGTGACACTGGAGCTGATCTCGGACCTCCGCGCCCCTCTGCTTTGCCGAATCGACGCTCACCCGAAGCTGCTCTTTGGCGACGGGGTTGACCAGGTTCTCCAGCTGAGGCAACAGCATCTGCAGCTCGTCCAGGTGGGCGAGGAACTCCTGCTCCGTGGCCACGATGTCGCTCTGCTGCCGGAGACACTCCTCGTAGTTCTCCACGTCCACACCCAGGCTAGCTTGCTGCAGGAAGGACACGGCGTCCTCCAGCCACTCACAGGCTGACTGCATCCGGAAGTGGTACTTCTGACACAGGACCAGGGCTTCCTCCAGAGTTATCTGTGCACAAAAGACTCGTGTTGGCTACGGCACATGAAATTAAAGCTCCAATTTCAATGGATTGTATTCTTGCCGTACCTGTTTTGAGCTCAGTGCTTTTTGAACATCTGCCTGCAGCTTTGCCATCTCCTCCAGACTTGTGTCTACGTGGGCAGGAACGAGCTCATTGGCACCGACATACTGCTGCGTCTCCCTGCTACTGAGCGCCGCCACGATCCTCAGTCTGGACTGCACCTCCTCCTGCATGATTTGCTGCTTCCTGATCTCCTCCTGCACCTTCTCCACCCTCACGTCCACGATCACGGCGCAGCCCAGCTCGTCCCTGACCTGCTGCAGCCAGTCCAGGGTCCTTTTCATCTCCGTCTCAAAGTCTTTGCTCTGAATGAACCGGTTCTCACACTCCTCTATCAGATCGCCGACCGCCGCCTGCAGAGAACGCAGCTCCTCCTGCCACAGGACCACCTGCTCTTTGGAGGCGTCGTGAGCTGCCTGATCCACACGAGGCGCGAGGGAGTCCATCTGCTCCATGAGCCTCGACAGGTGCGAGT
This sequence comes from Chascanopsetta lugubris, assembly GCA_016785325.1. Lineage (NCBI taxonomy): Eukaryota > Metazoa > Chordata > Actinopteri > Pleuronectiformes > Bothidae > Chascanopsetta > Chascanopsetta lugubris. Next base: position 27,120 of record JAFBJT010105647.1, read on the forward strand.
TGGCGCTTTGGAGACTCCCCGCCAGAGCGTGGTAGTTCTTCAGCCTCTCCTCGGCCGACTGCGTCTCTGCATTGACCTTGACCAGTTGCTCTTTGGTGGCCTTTAACTCAAAGTCCACCTGCATCGCCATGGCCCTATGGTCTTCGAACGACTCCAGGGTTTCGTCCAGATGCTCCACTTTCTGCTCCACCAGCCTCTTCAGGCCGTTGTACAGGCTCACGAGCAGGGTCATCTCCTCCGGGCGCCATGGCTGACCAGTGCTGCGAAACCCCTCCTTCTTCTGGTTCAGCTCACTCACAGCGAGACCCAGGTTGCTCAGATCTGCCTGGATGGCTTTGTAATCATTCTGCAAACTGAGAACCTCTTCTGTTTGCAGGCCTACGGGCAGTGTGCCAAGACTATTGTACTGCTCCTCAAGCTCTTTGAGGGCTTTATGCGTGACATCTATGAAGGAGGTGTACTCGTTCCTCGTCAGAATAGCCTGCTGGATTTTCTCCCGTTTCTCTTTGGCGAGTGCTAATATGCTATTATACTGCTGAGGGAGGGTGTTGAGTTTCTCATCCAAATAACAGTGATCCACTTCATTCAGCGTGGGCAGGATCTCCTGTCCTGCTCTTTGAACAATCAGGAGGAGGTTCTCGTATTCAATCGCCTGCTCAACTATCAGCTGATACTTCAGAAGCTGAGCCTCCAATTCAGCATCCCCCACCATCAGGTTTATTTCAGGAAATGTGACGATGTCAGCTTGTTTCAACCACAGACAGATTTTCTCCAGATCTGTCTTGAAATACTTTCTGGAGACAAAGACCTTTTCCAGCTCCTGAAGCTTCTGGCCACATCTGTGTAACGTCTTATCGAAGATGTTCTGCAGCTCCTGTAACTTTGTGAGAATCTCGTTCCTCTCCTCCTCGCTGGCATCTCTCATCAGATCCCTGCCCTGAGACCACAGCGAGGTCAGCTCACTCTGATAGGCTTTCAGGCTGCTTTGGATGTTCCTGCATGTTCTCACCTGCTTGGCCAGGTCATCGGGTAAAAGAGAAATATACTCCTCTGCCTGAGCCTTCTTCTCGTTCTGCTGCACCCAGGAAATGGACTGGCCCACAGCCATCAGGAAATGCGTCCTCTCCGTGAAAGCCTTGCTGAGGTGCTTTCGACGCTGCACCACTTTCACACTCAGAGTTTCCACCTCGGACTGAGTGTCAGAGATCAGCAGTTGCAAATGCTGCCGCTCACTCAGGCCGAGCCGAGCCAGAACCCTGTCGGCATCAGCGATGGCCTGGGCCAACAGGAGCTGCTTGGCCTCCAGCTCACTGCAGATGCTCAGGTGGTCAAACAGGAAGCTCTGCGCCAGCTCAGGAGGAGGACTCATCTTCATGGCCTCCGACAGGGCCGGCTGCTGCTCCTCTGCCCAGTCCCGAGCCTCTCTCAGACGTGCTTCTACTTGACCCATGTCCTCCAGTGTCACCACCGAGTCCTGGATTTTCCTCTCGATCAGGTTTTGCATCTGAGACCATCTCTGCTCAAAGTGGCTGATTTGCTCCTTCACCAGCTCCTTGTCGTCCAAGTTCAAAGGTTGCATGACTTTCTGTTTCTGCTCCCTCAGGTCCTCCAGGGTGCCTTTTTGTTCCTCCAGAGATACAGCGAGTTTACGTAAAGCCTCCAGGTGCTGAGATGAACTTTCGGCATCCGTTCTGCAGCCAAAATGAAACAAGAACATAATAGTTTCACAATTCATATTTTTGGGTCGATGGTTGGGTCGGATTCCTGTCTTCTCTAGAACACAGGAATGTGTGATAGTGTGCGTGAGCAACACACCTGGCCAGGTTGTCCCAGTCTTTGGACACCTGCTCAAACAGTGCCTCCACCGCAGAGATGCAGTCGTGATATTCCTTCGACCTCTGCAGGTCCTCCTCCCTCTGGCCCTGCAGCTCGCTGGCCTGGTGACAGAGATCCAGCCAGGAGTGGGTCAGACGATCGAGCTCCGCGTGCTCTGGAGAGTCCTGGCCACCCGTCAATCTGCTCACAGTCTCCGTCATCCTGGTCAGGATACTCTGTTTGGATTGCAGCTGCTGGCTACAGTCCTGTGTGACAAGCAGTATACTCCGTGGTTACCACAGACACACGCAGAGAGTCCGCAGATGTCTGTTTAATCCCCACACAACCCGCGCCAGATAGCGGAATAAGACGGAGGTATCAAAATCACAAACAGATTTATGTGTTGAATCACAGTAAACTATCATAAAAGGTGTCAAATTAAAAGGACACTTCCTCTTTGTTGTGCGCTCTGTTCGGAGCTCAGTGGTTGTGATACTGTTCACTACCTTGGCTTGTGACAGCATGTTTTGTGCTATCTTGGTCTCCAGCTCCGCGGGTCGTCTGGAGAGGCTGAGGAGCTGCTGCTCCATGTCCTGGAACAGGCCGGTTAGATCTTGTTTCTGCTCCTTGATCTCCCTCCAGCCCTCTGACAGCTCCTGAGCACTGGACATCCTCTCCTCAATCTGTTCAAACACATTTACACCGTATATAGGGAAAATGGGATGACTGTGTCCTCCATGTCATAACGGTGAATAGTTATGAGTCATTCTTTTGATATTCATTATGAACTAAATAAATGGATGAAACGTGTGTTGTACAGTGATCAGGTAGGTAACAGCAACTGACCGTGAGTTTGACCCTCTGGACCTCAGCAGCGGTCACTCTCACGGCATCGTCAGAGAGGTCACACACAGAACACACCAAGTCCAGGTAAGTGCTGGCCTGCTCCTGGAGGGCTCGATAGTGCTTCACCTGTACACGTGTAAGTAAATGGCATTAATAAATCTCAACAAACCATTCAGAAACTGTATTCCGAAAAAGTGTAATTACCTGCTTCAGCGCCTCCTGCAGGCCAGATGGCCTCTGGTCGTTCAGATGAAGCTCCCCCTGCACTGCAGAGAGCCAGGTCTGACACTGCTGGAGTGTGTCCTGATGGCTGACGTGTTTCTGCAGCTCCCGGTCCAGACTCTGGTAAATCTGTGGGACAATGTTGCGGTTCGACATCAACCTGTCTTTACGTCGTAAAACAAATGTTTTTATCTGTGGGCGTGTGGTTGTCGGCGCGTATCGCTCACCCGCTGGGCAGTGCTACAAATGGCAGAGTAGCTGTCTCGGGCGCCCTGTTGGTGAGCCTGGACTTGTTGACTGATCTTAGCTTGAACCTGGTCTGTGCAGCTGGCAACGATACCCTCCCCTTTCAGCTTCAAGCTCGTGAGACGCTCCTCAAAACTGGCAATTTCCTCCATTATCGCCTGGAAAAAGAGCAGTCAGTTATTTCCTCAAAATAAACCACGGGCACTGATCCATGACACCGCTAGACCATGACACGGTTTGTCACCTTGTGTCGGGCAAGTTGCTGAGTGGCCATCTCCATACTGCCGGTCTGCATGGAGTCAGAGGTGACCAGCCGACTGGACATCTGTAACAGCCATTTCTCAACCTCCTGCAACTCGCTGTTGTAATCCTCATGCTCCTTCACCCACTCGACAAGATTCTGGACTTGTGTCTGAAACGCAACACAAAGAGGAATATTCAACTATTGAGCATCTGCCTCCATAATCCCTTCAAAACATTGGTGAATCAATCAATGGTCTGTAGTTTCAAACTCTAAGTTAAGAGTATACAGTTACTCACCTTAACTGACAAGCACAGGTCTTGGTAATCGGCCTGCAGCTTTTTCATGTTGTCACTTATAGCCGGGTCGTGGACTGTGTCGAGCAGAGCCTCTCCTTTCTCGATGACGGACTTTACTGCTGAGTCATGAGACTGCACTGTCTGCTGAATCGTCTGCCAAAAGTAAAATGGAGTAAATATACTGCATTTATACTATATAACACTATATAATATAGATCAAAGGAACAGAAGTTACCTTGTACTTTGCTAGTTGAGCCTTCTTCTGGTAGAGCTCGGCTTTAGGCTCAACACTTGATGCTACGAGGTTCTTGGTTTCCATCACCCACTGAGCTTGAGCTTTGTATTTATCCATGAAGTCTTTCGAGAGTGAGATACACTTCTCCAGGGAGCTGTGCTCTGTGCGCAGAGCCGTTGTCAGCTCCTCCAGCTGGAAGAGGCGGGTGTCGACCTCCTCCTTCAGCTGCTCTGCGTCGCGTTCCTCCAAGAAGGGCATGGCTCGCTCCGTCTTCTCCCTCATTGCTTTGAGGTAAGTGTGACCCTGCTCCATGTCGACCTGGAGAGACTGAAAGGGACATGGGCGTGTGATTCTTGCGTCTCAATGAGCTGGATATCAAATAAAACCTGTTTGACTTTACCTCTAGTTTCTTCATCTTTCTCTCCATGGCAAATCGGTCCACCACGTCGACACTGATGGCAACGGAGCTGAAGTTGTTCTGAGCTGTGCTGAGCCAGTCTGAGAAGGTTCTGAAGACAGACTGGGCCTCCTCGATTGAAGAGACCTCTGCTTGCAGCTGTTTGATCGTCTCCTGCAGAACAAAGAATGTAAATAAAACATTTTTGATCATAGTTAGCACAGGGGGAAAAATTACCCACAGCTCTGTGTTACAGTCAACAGGATGTTACCAGTAAATGCAGAACCAGCGCATGGTAGCGGGCCGTGATCTGAGTGGCTCTGGTGCTGATCCGGCTGCTGATATGAGTTTCATCAAGAACCTGCTGAGCCAGCAGACTGAGGCCTTCCATCTCCTCCTGATAAACCAGGACCTCCTCCTGCCAGCTCTGACGAAAAGAACCATCACTCACGATACAGTTATTCATTATTGTTCAGTCTCCATGCAAAAACATGTTGTGTGCACACCACACTGACCTTGATCAGCTGGAGCTGAGCGTCTTTGGTGGCCAGGTCCGACCGCCGGTTGCTGCGCAGTTGTGCTTTGGTCTCCATGCCCTTTAACCAGCTGTCGAGATGATGGAACTTTTGCTCCATCTGCCGCAGTTTGGCCAGAGCACTGTTGAGCTGAGCCCGGGTGTCGGCCAGTCGGGCCTGGTACAGCCTCCACTCCTGCTGCAGGGTCTCCAGCGCTCGGTCCTCGATCTGAGGGAGGCCCCATGGAGTGACCAGCTCGCGACTGACCAGCAGAGTGTTCAGCAGGGCCTGGCCTTCGGTGCAGCGCAACTGCAGCTCCTGAGAAGCAGTGCAGCGGGATTCAAGGGAGGTACAACGCTGGTAGTGCTTCAAGTAACATTTAAAAACGGGTCATCCTCAAACCTGCAGTTTCTGTAGAGTTTCCTCCAGCATATCAACATCGCCCTCCAGCTGCGTGTAGCAGCCCAGCTTCTCCTGTTCCTGTTCCAGCCAGTCCTCGAACGCACGGACGCCCCGCTGGTACTCCTGGTGGGATTTGACCAGTTCCTCTGCTTTGCCCACGGCCCTCTGGAGGAAACAGAGAGGAGACCGATTCAGTCATAATCTCAAAGCCGCAAGCGTCTGTCTTTTCTTTTGGACATTCCTCCCATTATGCAGCCTCTGCTTCCTGCTGCTTGTTACCATGGCGTTGTCTTTGACGGTGTTATAGCGCTCTTGCAGATCTTGGAGCTCCAGTTGAGCGACATAGTTCTCGGCAATGCTGGCACTCTTTGCAGTGATCGTGTCCAGGAGGGCGCTGTGGCTCAGGACCTCTTCATGCAGCAACTGGAATAACAGGAGCAACATTAACAATCGGCCCGAACTGTATTTTGAGACTCGAGAGTGATAAAAACAAGATCATAATAAAACCGTATTATAAAGAATAGACGTTTCAGTACCTTGGCCTTGCTCAGATTAGCAGTCTTATCTCTCATCTCAGGGCACTGTTTATCTGTGGGGTCGAGACTCTCCTCCACGCGATCGACCCAGGCCACAAACTGACGCACATCTTCCTGATAACTGGTCCACTGCGACAGGGAACCCTCCAGCTGACTGTCGGTTTCAACAAAACAGGAGGCGCGACCAAGCCGTTAGCTTGTTATAGTACGAGACAAGGAGAGGAAGCGCTGGGTCTGGCGTGGATTCGTTTGTCATGTGACTTGTGTACAAACCTTTTGCACTGAATCGAAGCAGAGAGCAGAGCGTCCCAGGAGTCTTTTAGCTCTTGTATTTGTCTTTGGACGATGGGCACGCCCTCGGCTGATGTGTTCCTCTGAACCGACTCTCCCCGGGTGATCAACATCTTGAGCTGGATCTCTTTCTCCTGACGAGCGGTCAGCAAGGCCTGGTGCAACAATCATGCATGTGCATTCATTCAAATGGATATAAAGCAGAATGACTAATTCTACTAAACTACTGATACTAGTATTGATACTACTGATTCTATTTTTTTTTTTTTACCTCTAGCTTGATCATCCTGCTGTCGAGTACATTTTTGTCAGCAGTGGGAGCACAGTAAGTCTGCAGCATGTGGCTGGTGTCAGCCACCCAGTTCTGCAGCTCCTTCAACCCCTGAGAGAAGAGCTGGTGCTCAGTGACTATTCGATCGATCCGAGACGCCTTCTCCTGCAGAGTTACAGAGAAGCACACCATTCAAACACTTTCACAACAGGGTCCATAGATGTAACTCAGAATAGGGTTCAACCACTAATTACACTATAAGGTTGTGTTATTACTAATTAAGATTTAGTATAACGACATAAAGGAGATTTACTTGACACTTGGGAGTAACATAAGAAAATATCTGCGTTAATTAGAGCCCCACTGATTTATTAGTTGACCATTTCCACCTGTGTTCTTTGCCAAATAGAATAATAGAACAATGACAAGTTCAGATTGAACTCTTTTGATTTTTTTTTAGTATCACCATGGTAACAACAACCAACATCAGCCAGGCTCTCATTTTACTCATGTAGAATTAGTACAGTCGCTGTTCTTCCTCTTACAATAGTGTTAAATCAGAGCTCTATCCAGTCTAGTGCCTCTGTCTGAGTGCCTCCAGCTCTACACCCCCAGAAACAGCCCCAGTGCACAGGCAGATTGATCAGCATTACTGTACCTTGGTCAGGTTGGTTAAAGCTAGGTACTGAGCAGAGAGCTGCGAGACACGATGCACAAAACCCTTGCCGGCCGCGTGTTCATCCCACAGCAGCTGGGCCTTCTCTTTCAGCCTGTTTAGCTGAACCTTGTGAGAGGCTAACTCCTCAAGCACAGACTGGAAGAGCACAAGCAGGTTATCAAAGAGGCATGCGAGCAGACACACAGGTTTAAGACACAGTTAGACACAGTGGAAAGAGAATAACTAGCCTGTGTTACAGTAGGTAAAACTCCAGTGGCAATGATGCGCAATCAAGGCCTAATGGATCAATTGAAAATAATAACATATTCATTTCATAAATAAAGCAAATAACACTGGGTTTAAGAGACATAAACATGGGACAGAGCAGCAGAGGGATGGCACAGCAAGCTGATGGCAGTTAGCAGATGTTATTGGCAAAAGCTCTGAGGCAAATAATATCAACGCTGAATCACATTGAGAGAAGGCGCGATGGTGGATTTCTGGAAAATGACACGTTAGGTCCGGCTGGCACTGACTGGTTGTTACACTTGAGCGTGAAATGAGCAGCATGAAAAGCTCAGTGAGGTTTGGACGTCGGTTACCTGAAGCTTGTGAAGCTCGGACTTCTTGGCTGTGAGATCATGAAGCCTGGTGCTGCTCTCCTGCACGGCCAGCTCTGTCACGTTCAGACACTCCTGAAGGGGCTCGGCACTGGCCTCAAAATCCCTCATCTGGGACAGAAGGTTCTGAAACACACACCCGACAGGCCACCGTGAGGCGTCTCCTCAGCTTCAGATGGGTTCCTCGCGATGAGGTCGGCATTGACTGTGGCTCGAGCTGTTCGGCGACTTACTTGTAGGCTTGTTTCTCTGTTGTGTAGGTTGGACATCATGTTCTTCCAGTCCTCTCTGGCTGTGTTCATTTTGCCCTTAACCGCATCGACTTTGTCTTTCCCCGCGATGCTGCAGATGAGCTCACCGTTCACGACCACGGCGTTCAGCTTGGACTGACCTAGCTCCCTGTCGCTGAGAAACTCCTGGGGAGAGAGGCAGGAGAAGACACATGTCGCAGTCAAACTTGAACTTATAATGATATTGGTGTCGTTTCAGGTCCTTCGACCCTTAAATTCCGTACCTGAATTTTCTGCAGGCTGGACGAGGCCTCGTTGATACTCTGAGGTACGTCAAAGCACTTGGCCGTATTGATTTTGGCATTGACCAGCCACTGCTGGAACTCTCTGAAGGAGGAACGGAAACTTTGCTCCAGCAACTTCTCTTTGTTCTGGCACTCCCTGGACGCCAGGAGACTCAAGCTAGGAACAAACCAGAAGGAAAAAAAGTCATTTTTCTTGATACAACCTACATTGATGAAAATATAATGTCTTGCGTAATGAAGAAAAAGAACCAGGAACACTGTGCACCATATCCATCGTGTTTATACCTGTTGTATTCCTTAATGAGAGCAGACACTCTCTCCGACCGTGTTCCCATATCTCTGGAGAATCGGCAGAGGTCGTTGAGTTGTGTCTTCAGACTGTCGGACACGGGTTCAGCTTTGACAAGATCCTCCAGAGTGTCCTGCAAAGACAATACACATCACTGTTACGGATAGTTTCCACGTGCGAGTGGCGCACAATTCAACTCAACTGAGACAAAGAAAACACCTTCGCAATCTGCCACCGTTTAACCGCCTCTTCTCCGTCGTTGGTTCCCTCCGTGCTGGCTAATCGTTGACGCCACTGCTGTAGCTGACAGCCGAAGTCCTGCAGGTCCTGCTCCAGCTGTGCCGACAGGCTGTTGAACTCCTGCTCCGAGCTGGCGATCTGAGAGAGGGCCGTCTCCAGACTGGCTCGTGTCTGCAGTGCTCCACGCTCCCACTGTTCCCAGGACGACAGGAAGGCCGCCTCCTCGCGCTCCATGGCCTCGTAGCCTCCTGAGCCGGTGTGATCTCTGGCCACCGCTCCACTTCTCTGAACCCGGTTCAGCCTCTCTCTTCCACGCTGCTTGGAGTCGAGCAACTCCTGGAGAGGGAGAGAAATATGAAGATACACACATTGCTATCTTCACATTTTCCGTGCTTTAAAGCCTTTGATATTAAAAAGTGATTCACAATGACCAATGTTGCATCGTAGAGTTCCACGAGTTCCATTCTTACCTGGACCCTGGACAGCTTTCTTTTAATAGACCCGGAGTTTCCGGACAGATCCGACCAGCGCTGCAGCTCCTCTTTGGCTGAGATGAGCCAGTCATTGAAGTCTCGCACAGAATCAAGATACTGCTCGTGCTCAGACACTATGTTTTGCATGGACTGCACTTTACCCTGGGGGGGGAAAGAGAAAACATCAACATTAATAACTATATTTGAAAGCGGTACTGTGCAAAAATAATAAATAACTAATATTTTATTGTCAGATTCTCTGCCGAATTCAGATAGGAAAATGGCAACCTGTAAAATAGTGAGAGATCCAATAATATAATAAAAAAGCACATGGGGGTTGCGGCTCAGTTGGTAAATCAAGTTCTTCACGAACCAGGTAGTTGGAGGTTTGAACACCATCTCCCCCATTTCTCTGTGCCAGAGTGTCCAGAGGCAAGGCACCGAACCTTACACCAACAGTGTCAAAACGTAGTGTGCTAAATCAAGTGTTGCGTCTAGAGGCCCTGTGTGAATGCATGTGAATGAGGAGCTGTGAGTGGTTATTAAGACGAGAAAGCCTGATACCAGAGCAGCCCATTTACCATTTTAGGATAGCGGCCCGTTCACCTTGATTTAAATTCTCTCAAATGAAGGCAACTTATTCCACCGTGTCAGAAAAGGCCCCCTGACACTAATTATCTGCCCAGTGAGAGTTCTCCTTTAAGTCTCCCATCCGCTCGCTCTTTGTGCCTGGTCTGGTTTTTCTTAATTACAAAACTCGGCGTGAGCAGCTATTTTCATTAACCCTTTAACGCCCCTCTCCGGATCACCTTGACAACAGCTGCAATGTCGGCAAAATGTGCGTTGAGTTCTGCTCTGGACTCCGGTCCGAACGTCTGGTCGCCGGTTTTCTCGTGCAGCTCCACGGCTTTGTCTGCGAGGTGTGACAGAGCGCCGGCGTGGGCGTCCACATCGACCTGGATGGCTCTGAGGCGCTCAAGCAACACCGACTTCTCTTTGAGGCCGGGCTGCTGAGGCAGACTCATCCCCAACTCCTGCTCCACTGACTCCATCCACTGCTGCAGCTGGCTCTTATTCTCCTGGAAGCTGGTCCACTGGGCCACCGTCCACTCCAGGCGGCTGTCGACAAACAATAACGAGTTATTAACCAATGCAGAACAGTGAATGCCTGTTATTCGGCTGTGACTGACATTACCGAGCACACATGTCTTACCTGTGGCAGCTCATCGAATTCATCAACATGTTGGCCCAGGCGTCCTTCAGGCTCTGCAGTTGTGAACAAATGGCTTCCTGTCCCTCCATTCTGTTGTGCTTTAACACTTGCTCTCCTTTCCCCACCGTCATGTTCAGCTTCACCTCCCCTTCACCTTTCATCAGCAGGATATCCTGTGCGCGGGCGGGAAAACAGTTTTACGGCAACAGAACAAATCACCTCAGCATTGTAAACCAAATGCATTTTTTTTCCCCCCCCCGCTGACCTGTACAAGTCCGAGTCTCTTCTCCAGAGTCTCCTTATTGCCGATGGTGCTGTTGAGTGAGGCCAGACGCTCCTGAATCCCGTTGAGCCAGGTCCAGGTGGTCTGCAGCGTCTCTTCAAAGGCCTGCTGCTCCTGCAACGTGAGCTGGCAGCAGCGCAGCCTCTCCCTCACACGCCTCAGTAAGGCCTGGTGCTGTGACTGCAGCTGAGCCGACACCCTGGTCTCACTGCCGTCGCCTCGTCCGCCTTCGTTTAGCGCCTGGCCCTCCTGACCTAGGCGCTCAAATGAATCCCTGCACAGAAAGAGGTCGGGTCTTTCAAATCTGTGCCGTGACGCAAGCGGGGGAAACTATCAGAGGTTCTTGGATGTACCTTTCTTTGAGCACCTCCTGTTGATATTCCTCCACCTGCTCGAGCACAGCCTTTTCAGGGCCGCGCTGCTTTGCCTCCATCAAATCCGTGGTCATCCTCTTCTCCATGTGCTCCAACCACCACCTGAGTTTCTTCAGGCGGCCCTCAAATCTGCAAGATGGGGATATCCGTAAGTGTTTTTGCGGGGCGAACCAAAGAGCTTTGCGGATCTGGTTCACGTGAGCGGCGTTACCCCTTCATGAGGGAGGCACTGTCCTCCAGGATCTGCTGGTTCTGTCTGCACTGCTCCACAAAGCCGTCCCAGTCCTGCTGGATGGAGGAGAGGTGCTGCTGCACCTGTCCAGCGCTGGCTTTGGGAAGATGGAGCAGGAGCTTCTCTCCCTCCTCGCACACCTGCGTGAGACGGACCTCGCCCTCCTCCACGCGGTCCATGGCGCCCTGAGAAATCAAGAATCAAATCCCGTTTTGTATTCGTAACTCTTTCACAGGTTTATTACTTAATTTCCAATCGTTTATTGAACTGCAATACCTGTAGTTTCTGTAGTTTACGTTCCACGATCTGAGTGTCCCCAGATCGGTCAGAGCATTCTTTCACTATCTCCCTTTGCTCTGAAAGCCAGCGATGGAACTCTTGAACCAGGTCTGAGGAGCAAGAAGAAGGACAAAAAAATATGTATCATATAAACTAGCAGGAGCAAGAGTATTTAAAATTGCCCCGTTGTTATAAAAAGTCTTTTCGGATTTCTCACCATTGAACTGCTGCTGAAGACAGTTCTGCAGAGATGCCAGCGTCCTGGTGGAAAGCTGATTCACAGACTCATAAGTCTTGATAAGATCAGTGAGTGCTGATCCCAGACCAGCCAGTTCTTCAGAGGGGTATTTTCTGCACAGCGTGTTGAGGCTCTCCCTGGTGGAGTCGATGCTCCCCTGCTGATTCAGCAGCTCTTTCTGAAGGTCCTTCACACACATGGGGGACATTTCAAACGTTATGCTCATCGCTGACATTCATGCCATCAACTGGACATGAGTAAAAAAAAAAAAATGCACCTTCACTCTGCAGATCTCCTCAGGATCTGATCCAGCCGGAGAGGAGACCAGGGAGTCCTCCATACTCTTCAGCCAAGCAGACATCTGGGAGATATAGTCCTCCAGCTGTTTCCTTTGGTAGCTGAAGTCCATCAGGTTTCCTCGGGCCTGTTCATGCAGCTTCTGAACAGTGCTGATCTTCTTCCGCAGGTCGTTCTCCAGCACCTAGAGCGAGCGCAAGCACAGTTTGAGTGTAACACACACAGGAGTTTGCTTTCTGATGCAGAGTCTGTTCATCTGTGATTTCATTTGCACCTGTAATCTGGCAGGAGACTCTTGGCTTTGACTGCACCGCTTCAGCTCTGACACTTTGCTCTGCAGGGATTCAAGTTTCTGCTCCTTCTCATTCATTTCTCCCTGTGGATGCATCCAATAGGAAAACGTCGGAAAAGGTACCTATTACACTTTGAGTTGGGTAACACTCGTCTCTGTTATGGTAAAGATGAATCAATCACAAGTCGTACCTGTAACACCGAGAGCCTTCCCGACAACTTCTGACTGTCGTTGAGGTTGTTCAGACTTTCAGTCAGTTCGATCACGCAGCCGCTCGTCCAGCCTTCGATGCTCTCGCTGATTCCACGCACCTCGTCCCACAGAGCCGAGCTCTGATTCAGGCGATCGATGTTTTCATCTATTTTCTCAGACACCTGAGGAGAAGATTCAAATGTCCACTCTGCATTGCAATTTTCATCAAAAAAACAAAATCATCATGAGGATTTCAGTCGGACTTACGTCCAACCACTGATCCACGAGCGCCTCCGTGTCTTTTTTGAACAACTGAGAGTCACAGTCGGGAATCTTCTTCAGCTCAATCCCTAGTTGTTTCCCTTTGCTGGAGAACTGGTCCAGTTCATGCTGTTTACCGCACATCTCTGACTTCACCGACTCATGCTGGAAATGGAGCAAACATGGTAAACAACATTGACACGTCAAGTCAAAGGAAAGAGAGATGTGCCAAATCCTAAACATATCATTCTCATTCCAACCTTGCTCAGTGACCTCTTGGTTTCCTCGTGGTCCTTCAGAACAGAGCTTATGTCGACCAGAGGCTCGGTGCTCTCCATTATGCTGCTGATGGAGGTTTTCAGGTTCTGGTATTCTCTCATGAGCTCCACCAGAACATTGCACTGCTCTTGTCTGTCAAAGGAAGAGACAAATAAACAAGAATGCAACCAAACAGACTGATGATGAGCGATCTCTCATGTCAATACCTCTCTGTGATGAGCTTCTTGGTGTCCTCCCACGTGCTCTCCAGCAGGCTGATCTCTCTGAGCACCTCCCCGGCCAGCTCCGCATCTCTCTGGGCCAGCTGGTTGCCCTTGTCCCTCAGCCACTGCTCCTCGTGCTGGTGAGACTGTAGTTCGTCCTCCAGCTGATTGAAGAACCTGAGTCTAATGAAAAAAATGGAGAGATGGATCATTCTATACAAAACATCGACAGAGCCAGAACGTTCTGAACTTGACTGACGTGTGGATTTAGTACCTCTGTTGGAGAGCATGCAGACTTGGCTCTTTGCAGCTCTGGTGATCTGCTTTCTCTTCAATGTCCTCCACAGCTTTCAGAAGCTGTTCTTTCCTCTGTCTGAATGACGTCCACAGAACCCCGAGAGCCTCGGCCTCGCTCTGTTTGGTGCCCAGTAGGTTCCTCACGGTGTCCAGCTCGGCGCTGAGCGAATCCGCCAGCATCCGACATGACTTCCTGGACCCCTGTTCGGCACCAATGTGGAGATGGCTTTTGCAGAGATTACTGTCCAGATTCGCGGCCAGAGTCTCGAGCTGACTAATATCCGGGACGATGGTGGCCAGCTCCTGCTGCAGTTCGTCGACTCTTCCTCGATCCCAGCTCCCGGCGCTCTCCACGGTCTGCCTTAGGCCCCGCAGCATCCCTGCAGCCACAGCGTGGGTCTGCAGAAAGGCCTCGAGTCTCTCCAGGCACTCGAGCTGCAGCTCGGCAATGTGCCGGGCCTCCACGTAGGGCTGCAGACAGCTGTCGGCTCGGCCGCGGAGCTGCTGCGCGTCACCGGGCTCGCAGAACTGACACAGCTTCTCCGTCTGCTGCTCCAAACTCTGTCGCACACTGGACTGTTTCTGTAAGGCTGCCTGGGTTTCCTGTCAACCGGCAGGAGGATCAGAGGCTGCTCTTGTGGACAAATAACACTCTGCATGAACAAACTGATCACAATAAGTCTCACCTTCACTTGTGCGGTGGCAGACTGCAGGTTGCTAATGTTGACTTGGGGAGTGGAGTGAGCGTTGGAGAGAACTGTCTCGCTCCAGTGGGAGAATTTCAGCATGGCCTGGTCAAACTGCTCCACCAGAGAGAGGTGGCTCTGAAGATCTTTGATTCTGTGGGACAAAATGGCCGCACAATGACTCAGGATTTACATTTAGAAAGTTATACCAATGTGATTTTCTTAAAGCTGTTCTGCTGTGGGTACCCCTATTCAAACGAAAGCCAAACACATCAGTTATGTACAGGCAGGTGAAACATCTCGCACTTATGTTAATGCCTCATCAAAAATGTCCTTGGACCAGCACATGTATGTGTAGAATCCTATATATTCATTTCATCAGATGAAGCAATCCCACCGTACCTTTGAGGCAGGACCTCACTTTGAACATGCAGTCTCCTCTGCAGAGCCTCGACTTCCTCTTTCAGCTGCTTCACTCTCTCCTCAGGCGCAGTGGGATGCAACGAGGTCCCCAGAGACACCAATTCAACGTGAGCTGGCTCAAGGGACTGGACTTCAGTATGCAAGGCCTCCACAAAAAAACAAAAAAAAACATCAATTTATCCGTTTATTTGATCATTCATTCAGAATGACTCATTTTTTATTTAACCGTGTGGCTTACCTGTAAATCCTGCAGCTCAGTGCGGAGTTTGGATTTATCCGCTGAGAGGTATGGATTCTCTGGTTTGGACACAGATTCGCTCCTCTCCAAACAGGACACAAAGTTTGAACGCTGTTTCTCAAACCTGGAAAACATCAGTGGAATCACCGGTTCGTCCGAGAGTAGACATTCTATTCATTCATTCAAATATCTCGCGGGTTTGCTCAGCTTTTAAAATCCATAGAAAACGTGTTCGGTCTCTTCAAGCGCTCTTACTTCTGCCACAGAGAGAGCAGGTTCTCCAGAGCGCCCTGTTTGTCCTTCGCCTGCTGCACAGTTTGCTCATAGCTGACGTTCAGCTCCGTCACTGTCCTCTCCGCCTGCTCTTTGTCACTGAGTCTTCGAGTGCCAGCTGACAGGGACAGCATGGTTCCCTTCAGCCTCTCCAGACACTGGCAGACATCCTGGGGAAGGATTATAAAAGACAAGGGGCCACTGAACGGACGGAGAGCTGGCGTAGAGACAAGCAACAAATTCGGGTTTACTTAAAAACACTGGGTTTAAGGGAAAAGTGGATACCATGTGGTTTTGAAGGGATTTGTACGTCTCTGATGAGGAGGTGCAGGATTTCGGAGGTTGGTCCAGTTTCACGCGCAGCTCGGTGAGAGAAGCTCGCACCTAGAGGACGACAAGAATGGCACATGTACGTTTCCCTCCTCTCTAAAATTCCCTCCTGCGCCAGTATCACTCAGCTTGCCCACCTTCTCCAGGCTTGTTTTAAACTTCTGCTGATGGGAGGAGCTTTCTTCCAGCTGTCCGTCAAGCTGCTGCACACTCTCCCTCAGCTCCTCCCAGTACCTGCCAATCTGGGTGAGACGAGCCTTGATGCGAGCCGCCTCGCCCGACGACACAAACTGGGCCAGTGCCTGGGAGTCTGCCTCCAGCTGAGAGAGGACCTCTGCTCGCCCCTGGAGCTCAGTGCCTACAACCTGATTATGCATATGTACATGTATTATGCAAGTGCAGGTGTTATTAATAAATGACAAGCATAAGTGAACCATCAGGTTATGTTGGGCATGGGGGAGCCATTACAGGATGTAGTCCATCATGGACCTGTACACTGCTGAGAGTTAAGCAGTATAAAATACTGCACTTTTCAAACATACAGGTTTTAAGTGTCACGTTTAAAGGGTTTATAAAGTGTCGTAAAGCATGATTCTGTACCTTTACTGTGTTGATTTGTTGCTCGAGAGGGAGAGTGGAGGATTTCAGCGCCTCCAGCTGTTTCTCCTTCTCCGATATCCACAAGGAAAAGGTTTCGAAACCAGCCCCGAAGTGATCCCACTGAGTGTTCATCTGCTCCAGAGTCTTGACGCTGGAGAGCAAGAAGAGAATTTGGAAAACCGGCGCAGCGACACTTGAGAATCAACCGCAGCATTCCAGATGACTGTTTATACGACATCAGGGTCCTTGAGATTATGTCAGAGAGGCTCTTATTTGGAAATATGCCTGTGATATGATGCACACTGTCCTGTCAGAGAGAACAAAATGCAATACTATATTTAATGTAGCATCAGCAAATCTAATTGCATCCACCATCTTACTCTTTTTTTAGCCCCGCCTCCACTTTGTCCACTTGCTCACTGAGAGATCGAGCTTGTTGTAGAAGCAGGGTCTTGTTCTTGGGGCCCAGCTGGATTTCTGTCGCTCTCTTCAGCAGCGTGTTCATGTGTGAGGCTTCAGCTTCACACTGCTTCAACAACACCTGTTTACAAAAGACAGGAAATATTGTCATTAATCACCTTTTAGCTTGTACAACAGCATGTCATGTGTAAATCAAACGAGCCCCATAGACGGACGTTACTCACTCTAGCCTGGTCCAGCTCCACAGCCAGGCTCTCTGGGCTGCTGAAGTTCAAGTCTTTCTCCGTTGTTGAACGGGCCTTGTTGACAAACTTGTGCACGGCTTCCTGCTGACTGTCAAACTCCTGCCAGGCTGCTAATGTGACCTGATGACGACAACAACCCAAACCGTTATGTCCAGCCGTGTGAAACATCTCGCACTTATGTTGATGCCTCATCAAAAAATGTCCTTGGACCAGCACACGTACGTGTAGATTCATATATATTCATTTCATCAGATGAAGCAATCATAGAATCATCATTCAAATACAATTCAGAAGTCACAGTAAATAGTATTTACAGCGCAAAGGCAGAAATCATTCAGCACACTCATACACGCAAATGCAATCCAAACAACACCAGCGTGCTCACAGATGACACTCTTGTCTTTGGTTTTTATCAGCAGGAGTGATGAGTCAGCATATCGACAGGGGTATCGGCTAATGTTCCATAAGCGCCTCACCCCACGGGATATCGGCCAATCTGCGATGGAAATGCACCGCTACTCTGTGCAGACCTCAACCTGTAATGCATCCTCGCCGATAAACAAAGTTTCCATTTCACGACTCCCAGACCCACGCAGCTCTGCAACAGCATGACCAGCAGGAGGATGAGCCGCTGACTCACTGCAGCTCAGAAAACAGAAGTCCCTCTGGGACATTCACCCGTGGAAGCTGCAGAAGCTGCAGCATGAAAGCGAATCCATCTCTCCATCACTTTCCTGTCCACAAAATATTGAGTTCACTGAAGTACGATAGGAACAGTTTTCAAGTCTTTACGACCATGTTTATTCGGACTCTATTTGGAGTGTCTGGGTTGCTCTCCTTTGCCATGTCTTTCCCCGGCACGCAAGACACAACGTAGTACTTTATACTTAAGAGGTCACCTGAGCTGCCAGTCACTTCTCTTGGTTGTCATAAGTATTCAGTTGGTTAAGGGTTAATGAAGGGACAACACAAAGATGAGTTGATATTACACATTCAAACATAAGACGAGTACTTCCATGAAAACGCATGCTTGCACAGAATTAGCCCTCGTCGCCTCACCTCAAGGCTTTGCTCCTGCGAGTCCATGTTCTGCTCCATTTTGCTGAGTGTGTTCTCCAGACTCTGCAGGTCCTGCTGCAGGGAGTCTCCCGGTCCCTCCTCGGCTTGGAGCTGCTGTCCTCTGGTGATCAGCTGCTGGACGTCCTTCCGCTTCAGCTTCAGACGTTTCAAAAGTTGCTGTTGTGGAGTGGGGACATTTTTGAAATCCAGTTAGACGGGAATCCTTTCAGTCTGCCGAAAAACAAATTAAAAATACAAATGATATTGCAAGATGACACTTGTGAACCGCACCTGATGAACCAGTAGCAGTTGTTGAGCCTCTCTGACAGTTGGACAGTCCAGTATTTTGGTGACGTCAGCCTGAGCATCTTTCTGCCCCTGGACGAGATCATCCAAAGTGGTTTGTACCTCTTCCCTGAACTGAACACAGTCCCCAACAGCCAGCACCATCTTCTCAGCCTGAAAACACAAAAAGCACTGTGCAGTAAGAAAGAGGTGTCTGGTTCTGTCACCGAGCAAAATGAGCAATATCACTCACCTCGAAAAGAGAAGCGAGAAGACCCTTGAAATCGGTGGAGAGCTTGCTCAGAGCGCTTCCCTGCCGCTGGGCATCGCTGTCAGCACAGATTTCGATGAGCACGGCCATACGAGCTTTCAGCCAGCCAAGGTTCCCCTCCTGCAGCTCTGCATCATTCCTGAGCTCCTGCACAGGACAACAACAGAGCGATACAGGCCATGGGGTCAAACTGCCACCCAACACAAAGCGTCACAGTCACGGTCTCATCACTTGGGCAGTGACACGGAGACGACGGCAACACGTCTCAAGTGGCACGGAGGAGGAGAGAGAGAGTGGATCGTCTGAATGTGGAGCGAGTGTTATAAGACTGAGAATGGAACGGGCATTAAATCACATTGTTTTTTTTCTCTGTTAAAGCGCTCCAGCGGCGTTGAGATTATTATTATGCAAGAGACGTGGTTGAAATGAATGAATAAGACCTATTCTCACGACTAACTCACCATGATGGTAGCCTTGACCTGGCTGTAGTTCCTGGGATCGTTGGCTCGGTTTCTCAGAAGCCTCAGCTGACTTTCTTTAGATATCAGCCAGCAGGAGAATTCAGCGTACCTGTTTCACACCAAAGACATTATTCTAGTTTAATTCGTTTATTTGTGGCATGTTCCCCATTAGTTGATTGGACAAGGTTATAGGTTTAAAAATGGGGGGGATAGAAAGATAGAGATGAGGGATTTGGGTAGGCAGTAAAGTGTCACAGGTCGGAATTAAACCCATCCAATCACATGAAAATGAAATTGAACAGAAAGATATGCCAGCTCACTCCTAAGGCGCCTTCACAAACCTTACAAGTCAAGCAAATACAGAAGAAATGATTGCACCTTGCATTGTACTCCTTCCATTTGTCCTGGTGCTGCATTATCTTCTGATGCGTGTTCTCAATTTCCTCCTGGACCTCGGCGTGGACCTTTCTCGCCGTGTCCAGGGTCTGATGAGCCGGATCGGCTTCGGGCAGTTTCTGACAAAGTTCCTCCATCAGCTGCAGCCGTTTCTCACAGAGGGAGTGAGGTCCCTTCTCCCTGAAGAAAGCCTGATGGAAATACACAGAGAATATTTGAATGTTTCATGTTACTTTTAGTAGAGGTGAACACTGTGTCCACCTGTTAGGGGGAAAGGCAAATGTCAAAGTGCTTTTTATGGGGTGAAAAATGAATATAGGTTCATGTGTCTTTCATGATGGGACACATTCATATTTTATGATGAAGAGATATTCCGTTTTTAGAAGTGCGAATAAGTGACACACACTGACAAATCCGAGATGGTACGCAGCTGTGAATTTGCATTGAGCTGTTTCACGCCGACTCAGTCGACACATGAAACCCAGCCAGATCGGCCGCTCCGTGCTCACCCTGTGCTCCTTGATCAGCCTCTCGCTGCCCATGCTGGCGAGGTGGCGGTTCTCCCTGGTCAACTCCGCCTCGCACTCCTGCAGCGACGACATGAACCGGCTCCTCTCCACCTCCACTTTCAGGTGCAGGATGTGAAAAGGAGCATCCGTCTGGATATCCTGGAGAACGCACGCAAGAATGAATACGGTTCATATTAGAAAGTTTATTAGGATAAAGATTCGAGCTAAAATACTATTGCGCGGCTGAAAGAAAACCTGAGTAGGAGGCTTCCAAGAGCCCCTGGTGTTTAAAGTTTCATTGCAGTGCAGTTGCCACTGTCATTATTCATGGCACCAACCTTCCAGTGTTTGTGCAGCTTCCTGACAGTTTCCTGGAGCGACTGCTGCTCCTGCTCCGGCAAAATGTCTGTCAGCTCGTCACAAGCCTTGAGGAACGCATTCAAGACACGCTGGTCCAGCTGGCCAAAGAATTCCTGCAAAAACACATCCAGTTTATGTATAATTCATTTGCATCTTAAGTTGTTTCATTATATCCTCCGGGTTGCATCTGACTCATGTTGTGCAAGGACAGTCGCGTAATTCCTCAAGAATAAATGTATGCATGGTGCGAAATACTCAGAAACCAGGTTGGAATGGGTCAGCGGTAATGTCTGGGTGCTTCATTGGCCAGACGGCCATCTTTACTGCTCTCTTATACATGGTGTGATACTCGCGCATTTTACACCACGCTAGAATGACTGAAATAAGCACATTGTCTATTTTCTTACAGTGTGTTTCTTCAGCAGATCCTCAGCATTCCCTCTCTCCGTCAAACAGCTCTGTGCCACCCTCAGAACCTTCTCCAGCTCGATCCTGGACTCATCGAACCTCTTCATGAGGCTGCTGTTCGCCTCCACGTGCTTCCGCCACTCTGTGGATTCCTTAATCATGGTCTAAACACACAGACGCACCATCCCTTTAAAACGCTGACAGTTCAGGAGTCAGCAAAGGACATGAAAGAGGACTCTGTCTCCACCTGTGAGGAGGCCTGCAGCTCTGCCACTCTCTTCTGCAGCAGACTCATGTCCATGTGCTGCAGGGTTTTACTGCTGCTCATTATTTTCTGGATCGTCTGGTGATTCCTCTCTATCACTGTCAGACACTTCTTACAGCTGTGCGTGAAGGTCGCCAGCTCCTGCAGCATCCAATGACAAGAAAAGTCTTAGTAAGGCAAACTGTTCGGATCCACAATTGTGAACACTGGGTATTTGATCTCATCCGTTTTTTTTTCTCCACATATCTAAAAGTCATTCGGTGAAATCATGCCTGGCATTTCTGTTTGAAGTCCACCGGTCCCTCCGAGTCGCCGGTGCTGGTGATATGACTGGCTTTCTCCAGGGCCTGGTAGAATCCGGTGATATTCTTCTCCATTTCCTCTAGTTGGGGTAATAACGACTGCGACTCCCTCAGCAGCGGCAAACACCTCTCTCTCACCTGATTGGACAAGAGCATGTTGATTCAAGTGAATACTGAGGGGCGTAGAGTATCAAAGACACGAGATTTTTTACTGCATATCAGCAATCACTTATTCATTCTCATACATATTTATTCCTGATATTTCCATAAATTCTAAAATATGATAGTTAGTTGTTGCTGTTTTTTCATCCATTGGACAAAAGTGAATGAATTCCGCATGATGACATGCACACACCTTGCTCAGCTGTTCTTTGATGGAGGCCATTACTGCCATCATCTGTGACACCTCCTCCTGTGGAGTGTCTTTGGTCAGCAGCTGAGCCGTGCGGCTCGCTGCCTTACAGGCTGCTTCCATAGCCGGCACCTTGTGCTTGATTTCCTGCAAGCAGATGACGTGCGCATATTGATATTATGCGTTGTATAACATTAGGATGCAACAGCATTAGTCAGGTGTCTCTGATGAAATGAAAATAGAGAGAACACGGTCCGTTTACCTCGACATCCTGAACAAAAGCTCGGACGTTCAGGAAGGATACTTGGACAGGGGCTGTCATCTTCTCATTGGTTGCGTCCATGAAAACCTTCAAGGTGTTAATACCATCGTGGTAGTCCTGCCTCAACTTGTCCACCTCATCTGCCCTCGCATACTGATGGGGAAACAAAGGGAGAGCGTAAATGAGCGAACATCTCGATATTTTCAAATGGCATTTCGGTATCTTCTTGCAACGCACTCACGTGTTTGACTTTGACAAACAACTCCCTCCATCTCCCGTTCAGAAGAAGAAGCTGCTGTTTCAGGTCTCGTGAAACGGTGTCGTCACAGGTCTCGATCAGAAAGTTCCCGGCGTCGTTCATGGCCATGTGCTGCTGGATCCAGTGGGAGAGGTTTCTGAAGAAATCCTGAAAAAGAGGAAAGCAAGGGAAAGCTGTTTGAAGCTGTGCCTATTCATAAATAAGACGGTTCATCATCATCATCATCATCATCATCGCCACCAGGTGTATCAGCGCCTGCACTTACACGTTTGGCATTCTCCGAGTGGTTGAGCATCTGCTCGGCGTCCTCCAGCCAGGCCTGTAAAGCTGCCACTGTGCCGCTATACTTTTCCCAGTTGGAGATCACCTCCTCTAACATGCTGCGAACGCTCCGCACCTCCAGGGCCAGATGCTTCCACTGAGCCGAGGCTTCGCCGAGGAATTTACTCACCCCCTCTGCCTCGTCAACTGAAAATCAATATCAAAGTTTAATTAAAAACAATGTGGATATGAGCTCAACAAACGTAGGAGTGTGATTATGTCTGTTGATCCTTCAGCCATTCGCTTGATCCGTGTGCGTGTGTGTGTGTATGTGTGTTAGGGTTAACATCCATCATGCTATTCAAATGGCATTTGAATCAATGTTGGACTACTGGTATTCTCCATGCATACTGCAATACAATGGATCTCTACTTCATTCCAGAGGTTAAAATGTTAGGAGAGGAAAGTGCAGGCCTACGTGTCCAGAGAGAGGTAGCTCAGGAGAGACAGGCAAGGATTTGAAAATCTGCAGACTGGTTTTGGACTTACCTCGGTTACAGGTTTTAGATCCTGTAACGTGAAATTGATAACAAGACCATTTACCTTGAGTCCAAAACATATACAGTATGTATGTGACAATGCATACGTAAGAGAATTCATTAGTTATAATGAAAGCGGAGAGAGTCTTACTTGAACTGTCAGACTTGACGTAAACCTCCGCAGCTTGTTTGAGGGCTGAGAAGATTATCTCGTACTGCTCGAAGAATCTGTGGCCCTCGATGAAAGTCTGGTAGGAAAACAGCATTCAATCATTTGACTGACACAGGGGAAGAGAAATCCTCCTGCCACTGAGTCATTTATTCCAACTTACAAGGTAGCTTTGCAGAAGGAGCTCAACCGAGTCCCGTCGGCCATATTTAATGATCCAGGACTTTAGCTTGGATTCAGCCAACACCAGGAACGCCATCAGTCGATACTTTATTTCCCAGAATTCCAGTTTGATCAAGTGAGCATACGACGATGTGGACACAAAGTTAAACCTGGAAATTAAACGGGCGATTTCACATTATTTCAATTGCAACAGATGAAAAGCAAATATTAAAACCTCCTTGCGAAATAAAAACCATCAGGTGGATGTTTAAAGGTGTAGGGTGTAGGATTTGGAGACATCTAGTTGTGAAGTAGCATGCTGCAGCCTATGATTCCCCGCCTTACCATTCCCTTTCAAGCATGGAGAATATGCCACAATAATCCTAATAAACTCCTCTTGTCCATTCTGAGCTACGGTTAAAAAGATGGCTATGTAAAAAAAAAAGTCTCAAATTAAGAATAATCTAAAAATCTAAAGAAAATAAGAATTTTGTGGATTCAGGTGATTGTTAAACTCATTCATGGGAATGATTCAAGTCAAAGTCTTACGCAAACCTTTAATCATGAGCAATAATGTGGTGAGACCATTTCTAATTAACGCGTGAGACAAGTGGTAATACGTCAACAGCTGATCAAAATAAAGCCCTCACCGTTCAGCCATGTCTTGCAGCTGTTCAGGTGGGACAGGAACTCCGTTCACTGATCTGTCTTTGTGGATCTGCTGGAAGGTTTGTCTGTGCGAGTCCAGGTTTTTTAATACATCCTGCAAAATGTAGTGAAAATGATGTTTCCACCAGCGTTTCTTTGCACTAATCATATAAAATAATGGGGGGGGGGGGGGGTGCGGTTTCTTTCTTGGGGGGGGGGGGGGTTGCGGTATGTTACCTTATGTTGCTCTAGCTTTCTGTGCAGGACGTTGGCCGTCTCCTCGTGTGCATGTTGGATGGGGAAGTCGTCCCTCAGAGCCATTTCTGCCCTGTGAAGCCAGGCTCCGATCACTCCCAGGGGACCAGGAAGGGACTTGTCCAGATGGATATGCCAGTCCAGCAGCTGCAATTGACATCCAGCAAAAACACACTCAGCCATGAAAAGATCCCAGCAAAGAGAAAGTGATCAAACCAGATCCGCATGGTCACAAACATTTAGGCTTTTCGGGGGGGAGATTTCAACACCAGTCCACAAGAGCTGTGGACATCCAGGGGCTCAGACTGTCCACTGAACAAATCCTCCTCTGTTCCCGCCCCCTCCCCTTCTAAAACAGCTAATACAAACACTTGCACTCCACTGAACTTTCATTGGCAGCGCATAAATAGAAAATTCCAAGCTGTGTTTCTCTCATGACAGCTTTCATTGTTTGCAATCAGCCGAACGAGAAGCACAATGGCAAATACATTTAAAAAAAATGGAGTATCTATTATTAATCACCAGGTTTAGATATGCTAATTATCATAATTAATTCTTGCTTTCTTCGTGGCCTGGTTATGAATTATTTATGGCATGCAGCGCAAATTACCCGGGCAGACACTCGGTCCCAGGCCTGTTTGACCAGCGCTTGGTCCACAGACAGTTTTCCGTCCCTGTGGACCGGCTGCAGCAGCGGATCCGTCTGCTTCTTCTTCATTTCATACTGTACACGGAAGCTCTTGAAGGCCTGAAGGCAAACACAAGAGTAGTGGGAGGTGATCAGGGTCTGAAATCAGAGTTGCATGAGTGAAGTTTAGAGTTTTAGGGGCGTGGCTCACGTGATATTTGTCGGTGAGGTTTCCCTCTGCCCCCTGAGCTCGCAGCACGTCTCTCTCCAGCTGGTCTAGAAATACTTTCAGCTCTCGCAGCATCTTTCGCTCCTCCCTCTGGAACAACCACATGTCACCTATCATATCTACGTTGTTTCCTTTTTTTAAATTTGCATGCACAAATATTAGAAAGAAACTGCTGAGAAGTTAAAGATACAGTACGTAGGATTTAGGTACATTTGACCTTGCACATTGCAGCTGAACACCCCGAACCTCAAACCATCCTTCCAAGCTCAAACAGACGTGCTCAACTCTTATTAAAACATAAAAGGTGTTTGTCCATTGTGTATTTCTGCAAATACGTGGTGATGCAGCTACATGGCGGTCTCAAAGGGGAGACGTTTGCTTGGAGACTTGTTTGCTTTGAATATCTCATTTTATTTATTCATTTTCTGGCAAATGAAAAACTTTTTAATATGCTAGAAAAATGATGAGGTTTGACAAAAACCTCAAAGGTGGAAAAAAATGCATCCAAGTCAAAATGAGCTTTGCCAAACGCCTCCACAGCAACCCCTAAAACGCACCGCTTACATTTCATTTGTCTTATTCCAATCAGCAAAAACAAAGGCAAATTTCGCCTAATTCTTACATACTGGATCTTTAACAGTTTCCACACAGGGTCATTTGATTAGTTGTAAAAGTTGAGGAAGACGTTAAGATTAAGGATCTGGATAGTAAAAGCATCCACTAACATTTTTTAGTAAACATACCTCAAGCATTTGTTCTATATCTTGGGGACCAAACTATCCAGGGAAGCAGCAGAGGCAGGCAAGGAGAGTGAAACACATCACACGAGGCATTAAAAGAGCAATACGGAGAAGGAACTACTGGATGGGTGGGAAATGGGATAAAGGTGGGGTGGTGGGGCGGTGGGGTGGTGGGGTGGTGGGGTGACACTCCAAACGGAAATCATACAGCGCTGTGGCCTGATCTCTCACCTGCAGCACCGGCACTGACAGTGCAAAGGTTGGAATTGAGCGAAGAACAAGCTTAAATGCCCAAAAGAACAAGCAGATGGAGAAATTAAATTGTCTGTGATGATGGAAAAAAAAACCAAAATGTTGATGATCATTTTTTGAATTAATTCAGTTCATAAAAGCTTTGTGTGACGAATTGATGAATATGGAGAAGTGCAGACAACAAACAAGCACAGCTGGTATAACGCACATCTCACAAGGGGCTGAATTTTTATGGAAATGTGGATGTCAATTTAAACCAGGTGAAAATCACTTTGAGATTACAGCATTCAGTTGTATTAGCGGTGTATTTCCCAAAGATTGACTCAATGTATCATTGCCTTAAACGTAGTTAATATACAGGATCAGCGGTTTTAACCAGGGTACCTCATCTTGCTGCCCGTCGGTCTCAGACTGGTGAGGGTTCGGATAGTGCTTGAGGAACTGAGCCACATACGTCATGATGGATTTCTCATCCGGCTTGTCCACATCAACATCTGCAGGGCAACAGAAACATTATGGGATGCACTGCATGAAGAAATATGGGAACAGATAGGACCATTGTAATTTCAGGCCTCAGTGTGATGCAACATTCGGTTTCTTGTTTGTTTCATCTTTAAGGAAAATCCAGCAGAGTAAGCATTTATATATATATATACGTCACATGTCCAGTGATAAATGAGCCAACTGTGTGACGTCACATGGATAATCTCCAAATGTTCATCTCCATCACCGACCTAGAGTTTCTAGAAACCATTTGAGTGCAGTTCTTTGTGCTGTAAAGCATCGCGACTCTGCTGGAGAAGACAGGACTGCAGAGTCACTGCAGCTGCAGGCTGCTTCACTCCCACCGACCAAAAACCCGAATGTCTGCACACAGACATCTAATCCTCTGGAGTGTGTCACTGATCTTCTCAGACTAGACTAACAGAACCTGCCAGGTGTAAAACTAGGACATCGTAAGACTTGAAAATATACTCATAATGTCATCAATGCTAATGAATGATGATTATTCACTGTATCTCCGCCTCATCTGTATCAATGAGAGACGAAGGTCACCTTCTGGATCCAGCAGACGGGGGATTCCCAGCTCGTTTTCAGCGAGCGCGAAGGCGTCCTCCAAGTTTTCCCTGCTGCTTCTCCTGCGCACCACCTCCATGTCCACCAGGTCGGGCCTGATGGCGTGCACCACCGCTTGGAAGGCGACGCCATCTCGCCAGCTGGGACCAAAGTCCTTCACCTGGATTCCGTACTGCCTGAAATGTGAAAGAGTAAAGGTGACGGTCCGCATCTGCGCCAAAATCACTCGACGATCAAAATGTCATGTGAAAGTGACATACTTGGCGCAGGTGCACTGAACCCATCGGAGCAGTGCCTTCCTGGCATTGCCCTGAAATTTGTGGACCACTTTCCTCTTCATGGGAGGGCTTCCTGCTTCAGAGCTGGTGAGACTCTCCACAGAGGAGTTGCTGTTGGAAAGTGCCTGAAGGGCTGGCAGGTTGCTGGTTAACTCCTCAATCTAATAGAGAAACAGGAACATGAAGAGGAGGCAATTATACTGTGACCATAGCAACATGAAAAGGACAGCAATAGTTCTTCTTTCCCTTTGGTTCTGTGCGTTTTCCGCCAAACCTTATCTACCAGTGTCTTTAGTGAGAATACGACATTAACCCCTGCGGTGTTCTAACAGGTCAGATCCTGACATCAGGTTGAGGTAAAGCTCTTCTGTCCAGTTGTTCGAGAGCAGGGTTGATTTGAAAGACCTCTTGGAGTGAGCGTGGTCATTCAACTCTCAGCATTTAGGGAGAGCCGCTGATCTATTACCTGGAAGTAGAGGATAACGGTCCATATCAACCCAAGGACAATCGATGGTCGTCCATCGGCGATGTCGGTGGCGTGGATGTTAACGAGTTTGATCTGGAGGAGAAAGAATCCATGAGAAAAAGATTATTATGGGAAATGACACAGTTCCCACCATTTTCACCCGGAGATGCTTTCAAACTGTTGTCATCCAAAACAGAGTTACTGCATTCGCTCAGAGTCATCAAAGCCAGGTCTTTGATGCAGGTTTGTATTGTTAACGTGGCGCAACACCAGGAAGGAAGAATCAGCCATGGAGAGAAGTGAACCAGAGAGAGAATGGAAAACGAATCCACTGCAAATCTTGTGCTGAGGAAGTGCCAGAATATGCCGTGTTTACATCTTAAAAGGTC
>JAFBJT010105647.1:56194-83350 GCA_016785325.1 Chascanopsetta lugubris
CCTCCCGTTTAACCCCCCCCCATAACACCCAGTAAAACACCCACCCACCCACCCACACACACACACACACACACACACACACACTTGGGAAGGGCAGAGGGAGTGGGTCTGACAGAGGTGCACAGCTGCAGAGCCAGCAGGTGTATTTTCAAATATCTTTCACTCTGCCCTATTTTCCCCTCTATGGAAACACTTAATCACACACTCTTCAGATCCAAACAGCAGGGCCACCTCACCTGGGGACAAATGAGAGTGTGTGTAGCACGGCGTCGAGCAGGATCACTGCGGTCACAATAACAAAGGAAAAACTCCAAACAAGAAATCGCAAAAACAATGCTGTTTTATTTCTCCGGTCAATACAGCTTTCATTTAACACACTGACATCAACTCCTCCTTTGACTATTGACTACAGATTTCACTATGAGTTCTAATCAGACAAAAAGAATGGACATTTTATAGACTACACTAATGTTTTTATATTGATTCAGATCAAATAAAGATGTGTTGCTCAACTTACTTGCTGCACGTGTATTACACTTTCTTATAGGTCGACCTATATCCCATGCAATTCAGAAACTATCTGTAGGTCATTCATCTTTCTGACAGCATAATATATAGTATGGCAATATACACTGAGAAATTATTTCAAAAAGCAACAATGACTAAGATGGATGTCTTGCATTCCTCTGAATTATAATATAAAAATGTACAACAAAATGACATGAGTAATGACATTTAAAAAACACAAAGGCACTTTTTGTGAAAGAAATATAACGTATCTACAGTATATACATACAGGGAAATCAAAAGGATAGAATCATGATGCATATTCTGTCCAAATCCAGTTACATCCAGTTGAAGATCATATTATGTAAAACATTACAATGCGTAGAATTCAGCGTCATCAACATCCAGGTGATCATACATGTCACCTAAATGTTGCGCAGCTGACCTTTACAAATGCATGATCGGATTGACCAATGGATCTACGTTCTTGCCAGAGCAAGGTGTCTGAATGAATCTATGAATGCATCTTCAGTTTGCTTCAGTCGATCAAATATGCAAATGACCCACTCATTCAAATCCCAGATTTGATTTCCGAATTTTTTTTTCTTCTACCAATACGACGATTTCAGCTGAATCTTACACACATGTACCTTGAATTCCACACTGCAACATCATAGGTTCCCCGGGGGAGACGTGGTCACCTGTTTGACCAGCGTGTCCGTGGGACCCTGGACGATGCACGTGTCACTGGGCAGCTGCTGTGACAGAGCCGCTCTCAGGTGGCCCTGCGCCCGGCGCCCGCTGTTGTCTGCGGGCAGGTGGCCCAGCCGCGGGTCCGAGTCGATCTCGTAGCGGTAGTGGTATCCCTCCAGGACGTCCCTGCACGCGTCCCTCATCTCACAGATCCACCTCTTCATGCCCCTGCGATTCAGGTAGAGCACGAAGAGGAAGACCATGCCCACGAAGCCCAGCACCAGCCCCAGGAAGACGTAGGACGTCTGCAGGGTGAGGTCAACCACCTCCGCCTGGACGGGCACGACGCAGCCGAGGGCATGGAGGCTGAGCCCCCGCAGCCGGCTGTGGGCCAGCGCCCTGGGCGATGCGCACCTCACGGCGTCCGCGTCGAGCCGGGCCCTCGACTCGTTCAGCCAGGCGACGAACCTCTGCACGTCGCAGGTGCAGGCGTAGGGGTTGTTGCCCAGGTGGAGGCGGATGTTGCCCAGCTTGTCCAGCTCCCGCAGGGAGTCGTCCGCCAGCGTCCTGAAGGCGTTGTGCGTGAGGTCCAGCGCCTCCAGGCGGCTCAGCCCGGAGAAGGTGCCGCTGTAGACGGCCACCAGGGAGTTGTTGGTGAGCAGGAGCTGCTGCAGGTTGGGGAGGTGGGAGAACATGCCGGGGGGCAGCAGGGCCAAGTGGTTGCCGGAGAGGTCGAGGCGGAGCAGCCCCCGGAGGCCGCCCCAGCGCAGGGCCGTGGTGAGGTCGGTGAGGGCCGTGAAGTTGTGGAGCGCGCGGCTGAGGTTGAGCTCCTGCAGCGGGCTGCCGGGGATCCGCAGAGCCTCTGGGTGGATGAGAGCCAGCTGGTTCCCGCTGAGGTCCAGGAGACGGAGGTTAACGAGGGCGGAGAAGCTGTGGGACTCCATCTCCGTGATTCTGCGTGAGGGCGACCAACACTGTAACATCTGCAGGTAACTTAAGGCGCCCCCCCCCCCCCCCCCCCCCCCCCCCCCCCACACACACACACACACACACACACACACACTGCAAATCAAAGCCGCGGGGATCAGAGACAGACACTTTATTTGATAGGTTAGGAAAAGTCAAGTCACGTCATGTGGTCACGTCAACAGACGCGTCACTGACGTCCTCACCTATTGTTGCTTAAAATGATATTGGTGACGTTCTCCGGCTCTGTGAAGGAGTCGGGTGAAATCCGGTGAATGTTGTTCCCCGTGACCACCACCGTCCTGGCATATCCCGGAATACTCTGTGGCACCGAGGGCAGATCCGTGGAAACACACTTGACCGAGAGAGTGACGACAAAACACTCGCAGCCGAGGGGACACTCCGAGCACTGGTGGGGTGCGCAGAGGAGGAATCCCAAAAATGCACGGATTACAAAAGAACACATCACTGAGGCAAATGACTCCAAGTGAAGAGCTGAGCAAAAAAATTTTTTTTAAAGTGAAGTGGATCCCGAGCTCTCGTGAACTATTCAAACACTGCAGAGGCGGCAAACGCTGCTGGCTTCAGTATCAGTGCCTTGCTCATCTGCTCCACTGAGGGAGTAAAGGTTCCCATAAACTGATGGTAGTTCATCTCACACACAGTCTGCTGGATGAAAAAAAAAACTGTTTGTGGTTCCCTTAAAGGTACAGAGGATGAGCAGGGCATCCACAGCCTGTGACCTACACATGTGTCAAGGGAGGGGGGAGGGGGAGGGGGGAGGGGGGGGGAGCGGGGTTGGAAAAAAGCTGCAGTGCATCTACAGGGAAAGAAAACAAAAAAAAAAATCTAAAAAGGTTCCTGAATCTTCAGGCTACATTCAATTTAGTACATTTGAATGTCAACAATAATAAAATGTATTTTTTTGAATTCAGAATTTAAGCCAAATGGAATAGTGACACATTTGGTTTGAAGACTACAAAGTGATGGGAGTGATGTAACGCAGAAAAATAACAGGATGCTGAACACTTTTTTCTCAGTGTTCACAACTTAAAGGTCCAGAGCGTAAGAGCGGTAAAATTATGTTACTTTGTATTGTCTGAATATGAAATGACGATACTAATGTTTATATGAGAATAAGTGATCTCCTAAATACACAAAGTATTGTTTCATCACCCTGTAACAAACCTTTTAAATAGGTGGCAGCCTAAATCTTACACACTGCACCTTTAAAGATTACAGACAGCAGATTGATTACTGATACAGATTATGCAGGGATATTAAATCCTGATTTTTTTTTCACAATTTATTTGAATGCAATTTCAGACTTGAGCCCCGTACAGATATATTATAATAACTTTGAACATATTCAAAGTAAAAACAATAAATTAAAGGTGCATACCAAAAAGATATTAGAGTATTGCTTGTAAATGAGTAGAGTCTTTATAATGTTTCACTGTTTCCACAGAAATCCTTCATAACAAAAGTAACAAATATGTTTAAAACAAAACACTTTTGACTTTACATGTCAGAGGAAAGAGAGAGTGAGTGTCTCGGGATGTTTGCGATTCCTCACACGCACGTCCCTCTATCTTTGGGGCCGACTCGTATCTCTCGAACAAATAATTGATGAGCTGCGCTAAGATTTCACGTTCCAGTTTGTCGTCATTCATCACTGACATGTACATTAGTCAGAGCGGAGACACATTCATCAACATCATCATCATCGTCGTCATCGCCGTCCTCTGCAAATAATACATCAGCTGGAGCTCAGTGCCGTTGCTCCACCACAGTGAGAGATCCTCCTGATGAGGTCACGACGTGAAATTCTAACTTTTAAAACCATAAATACATAAATAATACAAATGTGTAAAATATACAACAGTCTCTTTTTAAGGTTTAAAGGTGCAGTGTGTAAAGATTTGCTGACATCTAGAGGTGAAGTTGCATCCGTCACCTCACCCTCACTCTGCTGAGCATGCAGGAGAACCTATGGTCGACTGCAGTGGTCGTTAAAACTCAAAAAGATGTTTAGTGTGTCCACTCTGGGCCACTGTAAAAACATGGCGACCCCCGTAGAGAGGACCCGCTCCTCATGTAAATGTACCTTGATGGGTTCATTTGAGAGAAATGGGAACAAAAATGCATTGAAGTCATCATGCAAATGTCGCCGTCATTGTTTTGGCAAAAATGAACGAAATCTCACACACTGCACCTTTAAGGTCCAGTGTGTGAGATTTATAGTGTTATTCTCATTGCCAAAAATACTAATTACACAGAAAGAGGTGTTCAGTGGCAAAACGAAACTTCACCACCCAGTGTCCTCGTGTTAAATCCTGCGCACTGCACCTTTATGAGTATCCATTAACAGCAGGGCTATGCAGTCAATTACCAATGCAGCCAGTGGATCACAACACTAATGTCCCGTCAAATCACATTCACGTCAATGACATGTGACACCAACCGAGTCTGTCAGACCCCCCCCCCCCCCCCCCCCCCCCCCCCCCCCCCCCCCCCCCCCCCCCCACCATGCGCTCTGCTCACTCCATTACTGGAGGTTGAACGTGAGGATGAAGGTGATGAGGACTCCACTCAACATGAGGAAGGGGAGCCAGGTCTTAAGGAAGGCAGCCCAGCTGAAGGACGGAGAGAGAGGGAGGGAGAGAGAGAGAGAGAGAGAGAGAGAGAGAGAGGGTGTTAGAGTGAACATATGGATATCGTAGGTGTGAGGGTAGAACGCCCACGCCTGCACCCGTGTGGACACACAAGGTCATGTGAGGAGCGTCGGAAGCATCACATGCCCCAGTCAGGGTTCCCATGAGGCCCTTCAGCTCCTCCCTCCCTCCCTCCCTCCCTCCCTCCCTCCCGGCAGCGATGCACCCCAGCCCCCGTGTCCCACTGTCCTTTCCCTCCACCCGGTCGGAGCAGGGAGCCCCGGCAGAGAGGTGACCTCCAGCGGTGACAAAGAGGGGAGCGCCGCTGTCAGTGATGAATTACACGACTCCCCTGCTGCTTCAAACGACTCCTGTGCCGTGGGAGTGTATGTGCAGAGGCAGCACAAACTGTGACGCCTGCGTTCTCTATGTGGGTCAGCGGAGAATAATGGTGGGGGTGGGGGGGAGGAGGTGTGTGTGTGTGTGTGTGTGTGGGGGGGGGGGGGCTTTACCGAGCCATATGTCTCGAAATGCACTGCAGCGTATGGCAGCAAAGCAAGTTCCAGATTTGTACACGTGGCTATGATGGAAGATACTAAAAGTTCTACTTTTGAACGGATGCTGCCGACAACTACGCAGGTCAGTTTGGAAAAAATGTTAGAATTAAAAACATATTGTCGCTATGTGTCTTTTTTGGGGATGAAATGCAGATACTGACTGATTTTTTTAATTAAAATGGATCATGTGAGCGCATCTAACACATTGATAGTGTTTCAGAATCCAAATATGAAAATGCCTTTTTTTATTAAAAAAATAATCAGTGATACTTTTTCTTCAAAAACTATTTTTTTCTTTTGATCTTTGTATTCATTTATAATGGCAGTTAAGGTTTAAAGGTCCAGTATAAGGGATTTAGAGAAATCCCTCCTAAGAATGCGGGAGAACGTATGACATAATTAAAATCAATATAATTAAAAGGTGAATTAATATACTCAAACAAACATCATAAATGATTATTTCATATTCACTTTCTGCCAATAGAAAGGGGATCCTTTCAGAAAAATCGTATATATTGGACTTAGAAATATAGAATACAGCCAACTCTCACAGCTGAGGTGATTGAAAGCGAAGTACAGTCGAGGAAAAACCAAGCGTCACGTTTGAGCTTTCTAGAGGATCAGAGCTCTCTGCAGTTTGGACCCAGAGGAACACATTTTCACAGATCACCTTAGATATGACGGGACTTCAATGAACACATGGTCCTTCCACGGTTAGAACTGAGGACAGAATGAGGCCGTGACACTGACCTCACGTGTTTCCCGTGAATGAGCGACAGCGCACACAGGTTGACCATGTTCCATGACGTGCTGTTGTCGTAGCGCATGAGGTTGAGGGCCATGGCCACGTGGGAGTGGCAGTTGTCCAAGCAGAGATTGTGCTGCAATGAGACAAAAAAGATCAAATTGTGAACATTAACAACGGACTTGTTTGTAATTGAAGAATAAAAAAATAAAAAAATGTTTTAATTGTCGTACCGGCCGACACTTGTACTCTTCAGATGCATCGAGCACGGCTTTGTCCCACGTGGCTGCTCCGCTGCCACAAACCTTGTCCACGTCCAGTTTCCAGAACCTGAGATTAAAGTCCAAAAACACACGGTGTGAATTTCAAAGAGAGAGGGAGACCTACTTATTGAAAGATGTTTTACTATCACAACACTTTTTACACCAAGTATTTATTGATGTATATATATATATATATATATATATATATAAGAAAATGTTGAGGTGATTATGAAGGGATAGAAATCTGAAGTGATCACAATACAAGGCTTTTCATTGATGATCTTACTTTGTTGGTCGTCCAAAGCCCATGTTGTCCTCCTGAGAATAAAAGTCACATTTAAAGAAGCAAGGAAGTGACACTGTGCTTGAAGTTGATCTGAATGATCATAACTGGAGCATGTAAACAACAAATACAGTTGAAGAACACAATCCATACGTACTTAGTACATTATTGGGAGATGCTCCCATTCACAATCAATACAATGACTTCTCGTCATAAATATAGGAATAGAAGGACTCAGAACAGTTGTATACTTAAGTCCTCATTAATGCATATTTTCTGAGGAGCCCCTTAAGGGTCCAGTGTGTAACATTGTGGTCAATTAATTTCCTTTGAGTTAGTGATGATTTTGTATGTAAAGTAACATGAATATAAGAATTGTGTTCTGTGATCTCTTTCAATCTGGATGAGTAGTGGGTGCTCTCTGTATGTAGAGGCCATGTTTTCACAGTAGCCCAGAGTGGACAAACTTAACTCCTTTAGAATTCCAATAATAACGATCAGGAAGTCTCCTGCATGCTTGGAGGGGGAGGGCGAGGCCCCTGCGACATGCAGCTCAACCCTACACACTGCACCTTTAATTTCATGCAAAGGCTGCGGTCTGACGGACAGACCACTGACAAAGTGATGTTTCACTCACCGACACAAAATATGATCCGGCAAAATCCCGTATGACTCCAGCTGAGGTGCAGATCCCCATGTGGCCGATGAAGGGAAGCACCCACCTGCAGCACAACACACACACACACACACACACACACACACACACACACACACACACACACACACACATTCATACAGCATTGACTATGTAGCACGTCACACACAACGTTATTACTCTTTCATATAAGGACTAACGACGTGGTATTTGATTTAGTTGACACGGATCAGCGCTGGTTCCTGTGACGTTGACACGATAAACAACCTGCAGCTCGAGCTACACTACGACACACTCACTGCTAGCCATGTGTTAGCATGTAAACATTAGCATCGCTAGCGTCTTACGACAGGATGGGGATGGGTGTCCACACTATGCAGTACGGGTAGCGGCTGCTTTTCCGGTCGCTTTTCACGAAATCGCCGTGGTAGTTCATCATCATGTCGACTTCGTCCACCTCCGCCATCACTGCCCCGGTATGAGTGACAGCTGCTCGCTGTAGTGACGCAGCACCACAGCAAGGGGGCGTGGAAGCGGAAGTCACAAAACGACATATATTAAATGTAAATCAGAGCTGAATCTTGAATTGATATTTTTCTAACATGTATATTATTAGTGTTATTATTATTGTTATTGTTATTAGATTCTTATAAACTGTTTACGGACATATTTTATCCAATGTTGACTAATGAATTATTGTTTTTGTTCTGTTTTTGTTCTGTTTAATTCAATTAAATAAAAAAAAAATTGATTGTTCATGTAGCAGAAATCATACCGTTGAACCTTATTTCCATTGTTGTCTGTAAGTTATATAGTTGACAGGATGGTTTGCTTTGATCCATGGAGCCTATTTTTGTTAGCAAATGGCTGTCCAATCTGCAACTGATTGAAAAACAAGCAAAAAAAAAACAGAAACAAGGAAATCACTGGGTCAGTCTGTGCAACATTGTTCAAAAACGTTGACTCTGGTGTTTGAAATTAAGTAAAAAATAACAGGATCAAACATCTTTGGCAAACTCTTAATCATAAAACTGTCAAATACAACTATATTTGCATTGTTGTTGTCATTGAAATCAGCAAAACAAAATTATTTTATCCTCTGATTTTGTATTGTAGCTGACTAAGCCCCCCACCCCCCATTGCTTCATAGCCCTGTTGAGATCCAGCTCATTAAGCTACAACAAAGCAGGGAAGACGCACACTCAGCAGGAGCAAAAATAACTTCACTTGATCAACATCTGAAGAAACAACACAAGGACTAGATAGATTGGTGGAGCAGCATTGTCAGGGGAGGGAGACACTGCAGGGGCACAGCAGCACCCAGAGAGATGCCAGCACACCTGCAGCTGGAAACTGCTCACTCCCAGGCTGCAGGGTGACTTTAGTGGGCCGGAGATGGTGGCCAGCAGGTGTTTCCCGTCAATCTGATTGGCCCGTCCAGCTCCACCAAGCCCAGGACCGGCACAACAGAATCTTAGGCCCCGACAATCCTCTTGAAAGATTTCAGGAAATAATACCTAGAATATCGTTCCTATACGTTCAAAACAAAAATACCCCTCCTTGGCTACTGTAAAGCTTGGGAGTTTCCATGGCGATGGACCAATTCTGATGTATATACATAAATGGCTCATTCACTGATAAGAAGCTTCAGGTGATGATGTATCAACGAGGGTGTACTTGTGAACTCTCTATTCGGTTTCTGCTGAAGACTCCCCGAAAGCCTACGCACTGTATCTTTAATAAAGTGTTACTCTGACAGGTCAGGGAGCCTCCACTTCATCTCAGTCTTGTTCACAGGCTCATTCAGCATCATCCCCGTCCCCTCCTCCTCTCCTGAAGCTGGGCCACCTCATTACAGCATATGGGGCACAGGATGCTCTCCTCACTACTCACGCTGATGATTTACCGTGCTCACATTTGTTGCCTCATAGTCAGCGAAAAGCAGAGTGCGGCCGACGCTGATGAATGAGCAGGAGAGCGGAAAGTTCACGGCACAGCCTCAGACGTGGCGCAGCCTCCCAACATATTTAGCATAACTCGCACGAGCGCTGCTGCAGGGGATGTTGCGCAAGAGCTGCACCCGCAGGGACAAACATCATTCATTCAATGTTCGAGAAAAGAACAAGGAGACAGGAGATGTGTTCAATTGTTTTATCATGTTTGAAACAAAAGTTGTGACACGACTCTTCAAAGAAAAAGGGAAAAACTCAGAACAAAGTAAAACACATGAAAGCCTAGTGTCGTGTTGAGTTGTGTACGTCGCCGAGGATCGTCACATTCGCCCTGTTCGAGGGGGAAGAAGACGCAGTGAGCTGACATCGAGCAGAGACGCCGATGTGAGCAGGACTGAACACCCGACCGCGGGTTAGAGCCACACAGGAACTCAACACTGCCAAACACTGCACTGGAATACACAGCATACAGCATAAATGAGTACACCCCGTCATTATTCTCTCACCTTTGCAAATCAAAAGATGAAAGGAAAAAAAAAGCTGAAATATAGATTAAAAACAGAGAGGTGATTCACTGTATGCAGAAGGTGTAAACCAGAACTAAACTCTAGTTCAAATCTAGTGTGATTTGAATGCACAAATCCATGATCAGGTTTGTGACTTATCCTCTTTCCCTCCTTCCACCTTCCTTTGCCTTCATGTCTAATGAGAAGTGTACACATGAAATATGTTGTTAGGTGACATATAGCACGTAAACCTTGGCAGTGAATCCATCCTGGACAATAGCAAATAACATGATGGTGCCTCTGTCGGAGGGATCCACTCCTGTTGTAAATATAAAGGACTCATTTGAGGGAAGCTAGTACATTCAGGTGAATCCATACTCATAAAACAGTAGAGTTCTATACTCCATTTCTGCCAACAGCAACTGAAATTAAATTCAATCAATGAAGTACAACTCATCCAGCACTCTTGCACTAGATATAATAGTTTTAAAAATCACCATACTCATAAGTATGAAGACCTTGCACACGTGTCATGCCATCAGACCCAAAGAGACTCCAAGATTTGACTCTTGGACTCAAGCAGCACTCAGCACAATTCCCAAAAGTCCTCTTTGGCTCAAGTACCAATATCCTGCATTAAAGACAACTATGCATTCCACCTCTGTGCAGGATGCGTCAGACTATGCGAGATGAAACTCACATCTGTTTTCGCTTTCTACAACTTCTGCCAGCCCTGTAACTCTTGTTTACGCAGCTTCACACATCCTGCAGCTTAAAACTCAACGACAAGCCGACTCATAATTATTTTTACCAAAGTGTTGACACATCATAACACTTTTGATAGATCCTCCTGTTTTCTTGTCCATTTCTGTGCAATGAAACAATGATCCTTTCCATGTCTCAAAGACATTTCATTTTGTGTTTTCCACTGGTTACTGAAAAAGTAGGGAACATTTTGTCATATTCTAACCCACATGTTGTGTAACTTATGATGAGAAATCATTGAATCTTACAGGTTTAAGTGAGGGTGTACTCTTTTATGCTGTATACTGTACCACAAAATCAGCATCTGTGTCCCACTTAGTCCCCACAGAAGTTTCACACCGACATGCCAAACGACATTTACAATCACTCGACAATCACTGGGACATCATTTAAAACAAAAACTGCATGATATTCTTTACGTATCTCTACTTGATAACTTCTTGTTCCTGTCAAAAACCTACAGTGATGAAACCTCTGAACTAAAAAAAAAGAGTACAGTTTGACAAAATCAGAGAAACAGAGAAAACAAACACTAATCCTTGGCTGCTGAAATGATGCACAACCTTTGGCAGAAGAAACCTTTTGTTTGTCTCTGTCCGTTATGGGTTAAACAAAGCTCATAAAAACATTTCTATGCGAGCGACTCCTGCAAACTTCTAGGACTCAAAAGAGATTTTAAATTATTCTAGGCTTTCCGTGAACAAAATTGCAACTGAAAACATGATCAAGTCGAACTCTGAAATCTGCGACTTGAGCGCGCAGCCTTTCTGAGATGAGCGGGCACTGTGACTTTAAGCTCCGGCTGAAGAGCAGGCAGGAGGTGCGACAAACGCACCATCTTCCGGTCTGCGATCGGATCCTCCGTGGAGGACAACTGCAGCTGTGTGGCTGCACCGACCTGAAAAATAGGTGGCCCAGCAGGGGGCTTCTCCGTTGACATGTTGTGTCTCTCTCCAACGTAAACCTGAGGAGGAATAAGTGCTGAACTCCTCCTTTCTGCCAGAGAAACTGGGAGCGACAGTGGAAGGTGCTCTCCTCAAAGATGTCCCTCCACCCTCGCCACGACGCAGAGCAGAGGGAGAGGCTGAGGTGTTGCCGGTGCTTCGGAGGGTTCGAGATGGGCCTCGTCTCCAACCCTCCACCAATTCCTCTCCCCAAAGTGGTCTCCTCTGCCCGCCCTGTCTCAAGACAGTGAGGGGTGGTGGGGTGGGGGGTGGGGGGGGGGGGGGGGGGGGGGGGCGATGCATAGTGCAGAGATGTGACATGACATTCACTCAGTGTTTCTGTCAGGTAGAGGGAAAATAAAGATTCAAACAGGAGAGTGCTTGGCTTCCTACGTCCATTCTGCAGAATGGGATGAGAGTCGCTTTAGCTGGGCCGACACTGCACCTGTCCCTCTGAGTTGTCTTCATCGTCTGAGCCCTCTGGGCCGACGCCGCGCAGCCCTGTGATGCGATAGCCCATGTTGAGCAGCATGACCTCCAGTGGGTCTGCGTTCATGCGTCGCTGGTTGGCCTGAGCGGCGCCCTCCATGTCCTCCACCACGCGCCCGTTCTCAAACTCCGTCTGAACAATGAGGAAACGGCGCAAGGTGGAAAGATCCATTAAGAATGAAGACGAAAGGCGCACATGGATAAAAAAAAAACGCAAATGAAACGGCTGGTTACCTCTGGTCTGGGGCTCCATAATCGAACCACAGGGTCAATCCCACTGGTGGCGAGGAAGCAGTAGCTGGGGTGCGGCTGAAGGCAGTTGACTATGGACTCGTCCCCCTGGAGGATCTTCACCAGATTAGTCGTCTCCTTTTCCCAGATAAAGAAGGAGCCGTCATCTGAGCCACTGACGATGTACTGTCCCTTGCTGTGGAGACAACAGACAGATTCAGACGCGAGCGTGTTGAGTTTACTGGAATGTTGATCTTACACGGAGCTTCTTTCACATGAAGATACTTTAATGACTCAGACTTTGAGATAAGAAAAACCAGCAGACAGAAGGGAGGCAAATCTGAACGTCTGCATTTTAATACACGCTCATGACCGCATTCTGACCTTCCAAAGAAGTTGGCCTCTTTGATGTCAGTGGTGGTGTTGCAGTGACCACAGTATCTGTGCTTGTAGTCGAAGCTGCGCTCTCTCAGCACCAGCTCGTCTTCGGCGATCGACTCTTTCCGGCTGTACGAGTGGAATCGTATGGAGCTGTTGGACTTCTTATCTTCAGAGGCTGAGGAATGAAATCGCACGTTATCAGCGATGAATCATTTCGACACGTGAACGCCGAGTGCATTGGAAAGACTTCATGACACAGACACACCTGCTGAGTAATCACTCAAAGATATGTTTGACACGCACGCTTGTCGTTTTGTCTCTCTCCTACCTGTTTCCGTTTTGGAGAATAGCGCAGCCTTGATGTCTTTGTCTAAGGCGTCACAGGCACTGCTGTGGGCCTGCTCTGGAAACTTCCCCTTGAAATCGTCCAAACACTCCAAAGCCTCAGTCACGTACTTCAGCTCAAAGAGACAGCGGGCCAGTCTGAAATGTGCTTTCAGGTGACCGGGGTTTAACGTCAGAGCCTTCAGACAGTCCCTGAGGGCATCGTAATGATCTCCGTCCCTGACAATCAAAGGTGGAAACAAAACCATGGTGAACTCCCTCAGGAGAATGTGGCCCACTGAATGCCTGCACCGCCACACTGGACAGTATGATGAGATGAAGCGTACCACTTTCTTTTCATGTAGGCTGCAGCACGGTTCCCATACAGCATGGCACTGCAGGTGGCCTGGTGAATGCCTAAACTGTAGAGCTGGATGGCCTTGGTCCACTGCTGCTGAGCAAATGCATCATTCGCTTGTTGCTTTATCTTCTCCAGGTGAGGAGGGAGCTCGGTGGAACTGCATTGAAGGAGAACAGAGAAGACAGGTGTCAAGGTTTTATGTAAAATTAAACTCATTAAGCTAATTTAAGTATTATTATTCATACTAGCAGAGGCATGTTTTTCTGAGTTTTGGCTTTCGTTGCCAGGTATATTCAAATCAGGAGCGGGTCCTAAAATGTTTGCAATAGTCACACGGAGAAGAAAGAAATAATTTCCCAGAACACCTCTGGCGATTCAGGGAACATTTGTCTTTCCCTCTCCTTTTACATGATGTCTGGAAAATAGGCCAACAACTATCCAGCAATTCCACATTTTACAGGCATGTAGAAACGTGCATTCAGATCCCAGGACACACCACTGAGGACAGATTCTGACTTCGTGCTGACTGACTGTGATCAATGTAAATGAAGTCGATGTCGGGGGCAGAGAAAACTACCTTGAGTGCACCTTGCTTTCGGCAAAGCGAATATGGCTGGTTGGCAAATGAATTCCATTGGAGACTCCATTGGTTGTTTTTCCATTCTGCACATCTGGAAAGATTCAGAGATCCTTACATCTTTAGATATCACCATTTACACGAGGCACCACGCAACTGCTCTTTCCAATGTTGCACGGACCCACCTGTTGATGACGGGCACTTTTTTGGAAGCAAGAAGGTGTATGGCCTCTGTTTAAATGTCAAGTCAAACAAATAAACCTGGAGGAGTCAAATAAAAGCAAACATTACAACACACACACAAGAAATAAATAACTTCTCTCCACAGCCTGGGTTTGGTCTAAGAAGAATTACCTGCTCCCCTCCCATGTTAACGAGCAGCTCTGTGCCATCGGGACTGAAGGTGACATACGTGGCCACCAGGACCCTCAGGCGGTTATTGTAGTCTGGGAGTTTCACCGGCAAGTGCCCTGGATCAAACACTAATGTTATTCAACTACTTCCTGCACAAACACTTTCCAGTAACCTCTGTATTTCCTGATGATGCAACCGTTGAACAAGAAGCAAAATATGCCCATTAAGTAAATCTTTGCGACAAAACTATTCAGTTGTACATGCACCTGCAACATAATACTGCCCCGCTCCGTCTGGGATTGGTTTCTGCCTTTCACAGAATGTGTGCACAGCTGCCGATGTGCTCTGACTCATCGACTTCCTGTAAGAAGGAAAGATAAAACAACTGGGTTATACACTGGTGCGGAGAAACCAACTCAAGTAAAGGTGGAGTCCGTCATTCTGACAAGCTGTGATGATCAGGCTGCTCTTTAAAACAATGTAACTAATATCAATCACCTCCGATCAGCCTTCCCGTGAAAGCTACACAGTGCAGGGAGGACTGGTTGTGCATGGGGAGGCAGGTTGTTTGCTACCCAACTATTTGTTCGGTCTAAGTAAAATGACTGACAGTGACATAGTATTGTGAGAGCTACAGAAAAAGAAAAAGCTACTTTTTTGAGGAAATTTATGTTTTAATAGCTGTTTTCAAGTGATTGTTGAAATGTTATTTGCATAAAATGACTCTAAAAATGGACAAACTTTACCGACCTGTAGTTATGAATCATCCTGATGTCATAGAGACGCACAAATGGACCATTGGCTCCCACTGCCAGGTAGTTATTGTCCCTGGGGTTGACAGCCAGACACTTGGCCTCAACTAACTGTCCACAGAACTCTGTCAGGTCAATTAGCACCTCAGAGCGTTTACTGCTCTCCCGCAGGTCATACTGTCTGTGGACAACAAGGAGAAACAAACATATTACCTGAGGAAAACCTTTGAACTGGGACATGTTTTGACTTTCTGGTTGACAGTGCTGATTTCCAACCTGATGATGCCGTCCTCTGCAGCACTCCAGAAGGTGTTAGGCCACATGGGTGCAGTCGCAATACGTTTTACTCTGTTGGTGTGATCGGAAAACATGTGGATGGTTTCTTTCGCCGTCAGGTCGTGCACGTGGACCTTTGTGTCGGCCGCGCCTGTCACCAAGATTCTGTCTCCGGAGTGAGGGAGGAACTGTGTGGACAGACGAGGAAATCAGAATTGGTGGATGACAAATGCTCAGCTTGTTTCAAATAACCAAAGATAATGACATACATAATAAATTATGATCTAATAGCAGTACCAAGATTTCAAGCCCCATTACACTGGGTTATAACTTCACAGACTACAGACAGGTTAGTTAGCCATTTAATAGTAAACAGTGCCACCTAATGTACAGGGAGGGAATTCATGAAATCAGGAAAATGAGGGACGGGGGGGAAGAAAAGCGAGCAACTTTTAGAAAAGCAGTGCAAATTGCTTCCAGGAGAAATCATGGCTGCCAAATAGAGGTCTTGGTTGACAACCACAAAATGATTCCCGTATCATGGAGTGGTATACATATTCTGCTGACATATTATTTGAGCTGTCAATCACCCAAATTAATTAAGTGGTCACAAGCAGTCGATCAAATAAGAGATATGAGATGATATCTTATTGTGATTTTACGAGAATAAAATCATAATAGTAGGGGTGTAAATTTACAACTACATATTTGAATTTACAATTCTGTTTTTCAAAGTCATAAAATGACAATTAATTACTTAATTGTCACAAAAATGACAACTTAAGAGTTCTCTTTCTTTCAATGTGACCCTAATACTATAATACATTCTACTTCTGCAACTGATTTCAGCTCCTGATCCCACCCTCTGTTCCAAACATTCATCTACCATTGAGTTCTTCTCACCTTGACTGAGAAT
This sequence comes from Chascanopsetta lugubris, assembly GCA_016785325.1. Lineage (NCBI taxonomy): Eukaryota > Metazoa > Chordata > Actinopteri > Pleuronectiformes > Bothidae > Chascanopsetta > Chascanopsetta lugubris. The sequence continues at coordinate 72,346 of JAFBJT010105647.1, forward strand.
ATATTTGCTGCATGACCAGTGTGCATAGTTGTTAGTTTCTTGTATTTGAACGGATCCCAAATGATGGCATGTTGATCGTCTGAGCCTGAGGCCAAGAGACTGAATGCAAAGAGAAATGCAGGTCGAGTCAAACAACATATGATCTGTAGAGGCCGTTCAACATCGAATACTAATGAACATTGTGGGAATCTGAGTTGAAAACATGAATGTATGTAAACGATTGCCATTCTATTTAATAACCCAGGAATGACAAGACTCTAATTTACAATGAAGTCAGTGCAAGATGTTTGTCATAGTTCTGGGGTGACTTAAACCAACAACAAGCTCTAAACATACTTACTCTCCCCGTTCATTCCACTCCAAACAGTTGACACAGCCTGTGTGACCCTGGTGAGATGGAAGAAGAACACTGTCAAAAGAGGGTATGGGATGTAACGCTGTCTTGTCAATGTGGACTTGTATCTCAGGGGATGTTTCCAACAACATGACAATAAATGACTAATTACAGCAGTTTTAGAGACAAATCAATTGCAAGGAGTCGCTAATAAATGTGCGTATGTCATTTTTCTTTATTTTACAAACTCAGTCCACATTGGCAAACACATACCTGAAGCTCGGCCTCCAGTCCAAGTCGCTTAATGATGGGATCAGTGACATGGTAGGACCTTTGGAAGCCTGGTGCTTTCTTCTCCTGCAGGTATAAAACAAAGAAACCATCTCATTTTCAAACATCGCTTATGTGGCCCAAAGTCTATCAGAGTTAACCCTACCATAATGAGAGGTTTATTGTTTTATCAGTGGTATAATGCGCTCAGAGTAGCCCACTGTGTTTGTGTACTCACCCTGATCTGCCTGTGCAGAATATCTCTGGTAATATTGACAGTGGTCATGGCTTTACCACACAGCATGACCTAGGGTCTGGGCTGGAGGATGTGGGGGTCAGGGCTCAGATGACATCTACTCTGTGGTCCATGTGGATTAGCTGTGGAAACATTAAAAACATGAAATCGGAGAGGAAAACACAGGTCAGACTCTAATGCCACATGCACTAATTTTAAGGGGAAGAGGCAGATAAAGACACTTATATGCCCAATTTGAATAATAACCTCTCGTAAAAATAACATATAATAGTTGGTAGAGTATTAGCATGCAAAGAATATATGTATACTGTGAGCATTGAATATATTTTGTAAGCAGACATTGCTCAATTCAGTGCCAGAGACTGTTTGCTCCCGTGTGTCAACAGCAGCAAGCCTAGATTAGTAGCCACCTAGCTAACGTTAGCTTTGCAGCTCTGTCACTACTATAACCAGCAGGTAATGCTACAAGTCACTGGCGTGCATATGTGCGACAATGCATTGTTAGCATGCTACAATCGTTTGTAACCGGTGCATCGGGCCTTTAAGTGACCCAAGTGGCTGCTTCTGGCGTTAGCCTCTGTAGCACTATGCTGCTAGCTAAACAAAACGTCCACATCGCGTAACATGAAAAATTGCAACACTCTCTCCTCCACTTCCGGCCGCGGGGCAAATCTTACCGTTTTCCTTAAACTATAAAGTCCTGTGTCAAGAAATGTCCATTTAGTGAACGAAGCAAATCTCACTCTGTGTGAGTTTGTTGACAGGATTCTCGCTAATACGCTGTCTGACATCGACACAAGCCTCCTCCTCCTCCTCCCACTGAACACATCACGCAACTTTGTTCCGCCTGCTAAAACCTAAACACGACCACCACTTCCGCTGCGCGACCCTTTCACAATAAAGGCACAATAACCAGGTGCAGTGCAAAAGATTTAGCATGAATTTTATTCACCATAACAAATCAATATCTTCAGTAGACTAACTCATTTACATCGCCCAGTGTTGGAAGTGTCACAAGGGGGACAGAAACCCATAAAACCTGCAATAACAATACTAGAGTCCTATACAAGAATGTCCCATAAAGTGAATCAAAGAAACACTCATATATGATCTTGTTTATAGCCTTTGTACAGACAAACTGCAAAAGATCCCCTTTGGTTATACTGTTATCTAGAAGTATAACCCACCACTATACTCTGAGTATGTGAGCCTTTAATACTATTCAAGGTCAGGGTTGGGTCAAGGCCCATGGCAGACACTGTGCAGCATGTGCAGGGCAGCTTAGGCAGTTTGGGTCTGATTGACAGGAGTGAGTCAATGCTAAGTCACATTATGGGAATTTAATTTATACGACTTCAATCAGATGAATGCACTCCAAAATTAAACATTAGGATTTACATGCACAGAAAATACCTGGGGCCAACAGTCATGTGACTGGCCATTCAAATGTTTTTGTTTGTTTTTTTCAGATAAAGTGCACCACTTTAAAGTTAAAGGTGCATGCAGTATGTAAGATTTGGTGACCTCTAGAGGTGAAGTTTTGTGTTGTATCCATCACCTCACCCTTCTGAGCATGCAGGAGAACACATGGTCGACTTCAGCTGTCATTGATAAAGCTCAGAAAATGTTAACTACGTCCACTTTTACTACTGTATAAACATGGCGGCCTCCATTGTGAGGACAACCCTTAATGGGCTCATTTTAGGGTAATGGGGGGAAAAACATTTACGTCATTAGAAATTCATGAAAATGTCAGTATGTTGTTTTATAATATTCTGAGAAATGACAAAAATGACACAAATCTCACACACTGCATCTTTAACACATTTGTGAGTAAGCTATTTTGATTTTACAGAGAGACATTGATGACAGGGTATCATCTTATCATCTTATCTTATCTCATCATGCAGCATCATAGGCCAGAGGGTGAATGCTGAACAAACAGAGAGAAATCTCAAACATGACTCCCACTCCACAATCACTGTTGTGATGTCCCCCTTCTTGTTGTGTCAGTCACATTCACCACATGCCACAGACACGTGTTCTCAAAAGCCCTTCTGCCTCAACGAGGCAAAACAACTCCAATGACTTCCACTTCCAGAAACATGATGGACTGTATATTTGTGATGATGGAGTCAAACTCTAACATTTATCAGAGCTGAAACCAGTGTGACTGAGAGAATAGGTGTTTGTAAATCAATGTGATGTAACACATGGGGAGATTTTTTTGATCTTGGTTGTCTCAACCATGTGAGGACAACTCTTGATTGCCGATGGCCTCAATTAACTCACATGGAGAGAATTCCTTATTCATGGACATAATTGGATCAGTAATGTCCATGTCACCATTATAAACTACCCATAACTGTGATGTTGACATCGGGTTCTACGAATGTGACTATCAATTTCTCAACTTCCTAAAAGTAGCATGTGTCAGCGGTGGGCATTTTCACTTCTTTGTCAACAGCAGCTGTTCTGCTCTGTGGGTGTGGTGTTTACTAAAGAGCAGAGAAGTGTCTCAACCACCAGTGTCTCATTTTAAGCAATTGTATATAGTTAGGAATGTGTTTTAAAATGTGGTACAGTTAATAAAGTGAGGGGAAAACACTGTATTGATCATTCTTAAAAAGCAAAAAATGACAAACTTCAAATATGGTCGAACATAACTGAGATAGAACCATGAATCGAACTGGATACAGATTCGTAAAGCGTAGTCCTACATAACAAAATAAACTCTTGTTTGATTCTGATTCTGAAACAATGTAATTTCCTTACATCTCAATGCGGCTTGCTTGAGTTTGTTCGTTTTGTGCTAACCTCCTGATGTTTGCTCACGTGACACAATAGACATTCATATCATTTTCAGATCGAGCTGACCGTGCCAGCAAAAGTGTCGGAGACACTATAGAGCAGTCTCTCAGCTGTATGACGTAGTTGTGACCTTAACAGGTGAACGTATTTTAACGGCAGATTAAAACCCCAAACAGTTTCTTTGACAACGTTCGCGTGCAGTTGTAAAGCGGGCGGCGCTGCATTATTAAACAAGCGCTCCTCTGTGCGTTGGCCAGGCTGTGTGCCTGCGGTGGGGATCAGTTCAGTTGACTAGTGGCGGAACAAGAGCAGCATCTACGGATGGTTCAGATTCGGTCACTTCGGTCACCCACCCGAAACCGAGATTTGTTCCTTCTCCTTCACTCTGTGTTCATGTGGAGCTAAGAGGTAAATTCGCAACGTTCGCCAATACTCCATGCTAGCTCTGTTTTAGCCCTGTTAGCACGGAGGCGTTCGGAGATTTGTCACGTTCACTCGGGCAGAGCTCGGCAAGACAACGCTGTCCTAGCTAGCTGCTAGCTGCCTTGTTAGACGGAAACAGATTTGCCTTTAGCTTGATGGTTAACGGTCCACGGGGCAACGCGGGACGTGGACGTTGCGATGATTAAACGGCCAAGGTGAAACATCCGAATTGATTACAAACCAAATTACAAATAGCCGCGCGTACGTGCTATCGTACTTTTTGTCTCAAATTCAATTGAGCGATTAGTCACGTTTAGCTGACTTAGCTCTCCTCGGCTAGTTAAGCGTCAGCAAGTCATTTCCTCTGCGAATTAGCTTGTGAAGGGGATTAGTTTGGGGGGGGGGGGGCAGGCAGGCAGGCAGCCTCCACAGACTCCTCCGTGTCTCCATCCGCCTGTGGACCTTCACCATCGCCAGTACGAAATGGTGTTCAACTCCCCGCAGAGCCCGACGGGGATGAAAACGTTTGTGTAACGCCTTATGTAACGCCACAGAGATGTGCTCATGTTGTTATTTTTGTGTCGTTACCCAGTAAGTCACGTCGAGTTGTGTTTCTGGCACATCGCTGTGGGGCGGACGAGTTTGATCGCAGGGCAGATCAGTCATGAGCTCACAGCTGTTGTCAGACACGGACAGATCGTACGGACACGGTAGCTATGCAAGAGAGTAAACATCCCAGTCCATTTAAAAGACACGTGGGAGCCAACGCACTATTTAGATCTCTGCAAATGTGAAGCACTGGTTGTGTTTTGAGTTGGTTACTGGGGAACAACCGTCTGGCTTGTAAGGCTAACTGTGGAGGCTCCTCACAGTTTCTCCCTCAAGGTTTATTCACCTGTAACCTGCAACTTCACCCCTAGATGTCTCTAAATCCTAGACACTTGTACACTTAAATCAAGTTGTCTTCAACCATTTTAGTCTTTTAGTGAGAGTTTAAAAGGTGCTATACAAGTATAGTTTTTGTATTTTGAAGCAACTGAAGAGGTCAACTTTCTGTCCTCCCTCCCAGGTGACGTTGTCTCGTATGGAATGACCAGCTCACAGAGATACGTCGAACCCAAACCAGCGGGTAAGTCGACGCGCCGCCGCGAGAATACATAAATCATTTGTGTCTGCTCCACGTGTGTTTGTATACTCAACTGTTGCCTTTGTCCCTTCTCACAAACATCCGTTAGCTCGCTTTGTTGACATGGAGTGGCAAACACCAGCTGTGTCAGAAAAGTTCCAGAGCCGCTTTGGCCGTCGGCCCGGAACATCGGACAGTGGGGACACCGGACTCGGGACCTCGGCATCTGACAGCACAGAAGGTGAGGACTTTGCTCGCTCTTCTTTCGCCCTGGAGCCTGTGTTATGCAACCGTGTTTTGAAGGCTGGGGGAGTCGCGCGCTGCCAGATATGTTTGCTTAAATGGTGGTTGGGTCTCTTATAAAAAGCCCTCCGCATTCAGAAGGTATCCGTTGTCGGTCGTCTCTACTCGAAGCTGTCTTGAAAGCTGATTCTGTATAAAGATCCTCGGGCTTAACCCCTTACCCCCCTTTTTTTTGTGATTAGGGCGGTAAGACCGCCTTTTCATGTGCCTTGTTATTCTTCAGTTATTTATAGTGCGAGCAAAACGTCCATGATCCTCAATCCGTGATTAAAAGATTTGAAGAGGTAGATTAAAGTCCTTGCCAAAAAATGCCCCCCGGGCTCTGCTGCACTGCCCGAGTGGCGTACACGGCTAATTGGCTGGGTGAGGTGTTGGGATACCAGGACGGGAGAGGTAAATGGAAACTTGACCCACCGCTTGTGGTCCTAAATGTCACTTTCCACTTTTGTATTTACATGATCGTGGTTTTAAAAGAGGTGTGACCGGAGGATATGCAGAGCTGGTGTTTACGTGCTCCAGTTATTGTTGAATATACCGAGTGGGTGGAAAAAATAACCCACCCTTATCAGGCTTGTAATAATGGTTGGCCAGCTGGGATGGGTGGTCACTTCTGCAACAGGAAACACAGTAAAATAGACGCCTGAAATAATATTTGAGGCGAACCAACTCAAAGCTGGTGTTGTTCGCGGGGTGGAAGTTGAAAACTTAACAACCTCACACAGATCTTTGTTTCATGCGCACTCACATGATTCTCTGTTGGCTTTGAATACAAGGTATCTTGCATCCCACGTGCATAAGGGTGCCTGTAGTGTTTTTAAATGTCTTTGATGTCAGTGTTTCCATGATCAGTCATACCTGTGTTGTGTCAGTCGAAGTATAAAAGACAGTTTTATAGGCTCCTGTGCAAATGCTAGCCAGATGATGCCGTGTTCACCCCCCTCGTAAACCGATGCCTGCTTCTTTTTTTCTTTTTTTTTTTGGCTTTCTCTCATCACCATGGTGAATGAACTGATCTTTGCACACCACCTCTCACATGTCCACTCACCAGATCTAAGTCTCAGTCAACCACAGAAGCTGTGTCGGACAATTAGCATTGTTGCTAGATGCAAGAATTCAACGTCTTTCGAAGTGATACGATTTTCTTCCGCCAGCGTCTTGTCCTATTCCAGCAGCCTCCAAACAATGCAGTCTCACAGCTCAGGGTTTGTAAGACGACATTCCTGGAACAATTCAAGCAGCTTTCTTTCAGGCTTGTAAAAAGACACTGTACTTGGAGTGAATTGTTAGTTCTGCATTATTCTGTCTAGCTCCATGTTTGTGTTTGGATATGTTTCAATTATGTAGCCTGGGTTCTAATGTAGGATTAAATGTAACTGCTACTTACAGGCCATCTCGTTTAACTACAAGGTCTGGTGTCCCTGTCTTTCAACTGACACCAGTGCCTATAGCAACATGACAATTAACACCAGATTTAGAATAATGACTGGTTTTAGACAATAATGAAACGGCTTCGGAAAACCAAAATGTTTCAAATGAACTTGGTGTTAGAATAAGATATGTTACAACTGCATGTCATTTTGGGGGGGATTTACAGGGCCAGGGGTTAAGTAGTTATTGGGGTCAATTAGCAATATTTGTAACTGAGAATTTAGGATCTTACAAACTCCTGCACACTGTTTGTTAAAACCTTCAACTCACAACATCAACAGGAGTAGAGATTTAGCAGAAGCAAAGTAGCACACTTTTTATTTCGTTATTTCAATAATCAATGCGGTTAAATGCAGATATAGAAAGGGTTTCAAAATAATAGTATAATAAATTATAACTGGCTAATATTTTCTTCTAAAACTGTCCAACCCAATCACCAGTCAACCCTAAAACTCAGAAGGGGAAAATTAGGAGGACTGTCTGTTTTGTGTTGGAAACACCTCGTCATGCTCCTCCTGCACATTAGTTTAGACTTGCTCTTGTTAGTCATGATTTAGTGAAGCCCGGCGGCTCCGCATATTATATTTGACATATGACGTTCCCGAAAGCTCAAGGTTATCTCCATAGTATTTGTATTAATTGAACTGGATGTTGTTTCTCTCTTTAACTGCAAAGAGCTTCTTGTGAGATGAAGTTGTGGGCAGGGAAAACAGATCCCATTCAGCTTTCTACTCTGGATGGACTTGTTTGTGTGTGTGTGTGTGTGTGTGTGTGGCAATGGGAGGAGGCAAGGTGCTTAAATAAGCGGCACCCACAGATCATTCTGTAACTTGAGAGGTGGCCTATAAATACCCCTAACCTTTCCTGCGTGTGCCTGTTTTTCATGTGTTCGGTCAGAGGTTGGTACAGGCTGGTTCTGCCGTTGGAGGACAATACTGCGTTGACCACTGGGCCTGCCTGGCCGCCTGCCTGCCTGCCGGCCACACTGCCGCCAGTCTTTAGCCTCAGGGGTTCCTCTGTTATCCCTAGAAATGCAGAGGGTGCACTGTTGCCCTGTTTTACAGCTCACCTAAGTTCAACTTGAGAAAAAAATGCCCCAGCTAATAACATGTTTGTTGCGTTGGAGTGAACACCAGGTTTCCAGACATCAGCAACGCTCTCAGGTTTGTAACGCTGTTGAAATTAGACTCGTGCAATGTTCAGGTGTTTGGAGGCTTGTGGAGACTTGTGGAGACATCTGTGCGTGGGTTTGTGGTCTTCATCCTGAAGTTCCGTATGAGTTGAATGTGTTGTTTTAGATTAGCGGTTTTTCCTTTTTGGAGCATGTGTAGTGGTGCGGGTTTGGCGTGTGCTCCGTGGAATAATCTAAGGATGCTTTTCTTTGAACAGATAACTAATGCAATCCAACCTAATCATTAGGTTCGAGACGCTTTACTCAGCACTTCTATTATAACTGAACATTGAATTTGAATTTATTTTTGCTGTTCACATATGTACGGCAGGTAAAAGCAGCTCGATGAATGCAGTTATATGATTGTGTAACGCAGAGCCTTTACTCCAATTTAAGTCTATTATAATCCTATTCCCTGGGTTGAGTCAGACAGAGCCAGTTAATTCTTTCAGTGGTGACATCTAATCATCAAAGTAGGCCACCCATAAACCCTGCTGCATCTACTTTACATCACGGCCTGAAAATAGAGGGAATTGCCTGCAGTGGTGTTCCACATATGCAGCTTTGATTTTGATGAGATGCATCTGAACGGGGAATAGCAAGAGAGTAACACTCATTGTAGTCTTCGTCTCTCCTTTTCTGCTTTTGCTCGTAGAATTCTGCAGCACCAGCAGCAGCCCCTCCTTCCAGCCCATCCGCAGTCAGATCCCCATTCCCACTGCACATGTCATGCCATCCACGGCCGGATCCCCGGCCTCCAAGCCCCAGTCGAGCGTCCAGGAGGACTGCCTGTCCTCGCTCGAGGCTCACAGGTCTTCCTCCGGCTCCAGGACCCCGAGTGGATCCACCTCCAAGTCTTCCTCTCTCTCCAAGTCGGCATCGTCCCCCAACTTGGACGCACCGCCAGGTGTGGGATGTGATCCCGTGGGGCCGAAGCCAGACTGCCTGAGCCGCTACCGCAGCCTCGTCAATGGGCTGGATCACTCGCTTTTCCCCTCAGACCACACGCGGTTGAACGAGGGCCAGAAGTTTGACACCCCTGCTATAGAACCTACTCTAAATCAGTCGGCCCTGTTGGGGGGGCTCTGCCCTGATGTCAGACTCCGATTACAGCCGAGCGGGATTAGAGACGGCCCAGACTCTGTGTCTGAGGCCTACAGAGGTGGCATGGAGCACAGCTATAAAGTTCTCCCCGAAGCCAGGACCGGGCTTCCCGTCACTGTGGAAACCTCTAATCACAGGGGGAGTCTCCCTGGTGCAGTGGCCTCTGCTGGAGTTTATGCAAGTCCTCTCAGCCTGCAGACACAGGCTCTGCTGAGAGAGCATCCGGGCTCCAAGGGTTATGAGCCACTGCGGCAGGACAGATGTGATCTGTCCAGCTGGCAGCAACATCAGCAACACAAGCAGCAACTGGAAAGTTTACGCCTGCAAGTGGAACAAATGCAGGTAAGAAAACTGTACCACACTGAACCCGAAGGTGCTTATTTTATTCCTAATTGTTTCCTAAAGGATAACGGATCTTTTAGAACCGATGCCTCTGTGTGGTGTAACTGATTTGCCTTGTTTAAGGGGTCCTCTGTGATGTACTTAAAGTAAATGGTGTTAGAGTAGACTTGTGGGGCAGTTGGTTATCAGACGATATTGAAGTCTGGCCAGTAACTCATATCAGATATAGGTCAACGCAGAAACGCTCCACTAAACAAAGCCTGAAGGCACACAGACAGACGCCTTGTCCTATTTTATAGCAGGATACTCAGTCAATCAATCAGCCAAACTGAAATCACCAGAAGTACCAAATATATTCTGGTGACTGTTGCCTGCTTTCTAACAAAAAAATGTTATGTTGTATTCTCATAATGTTTTTATTGTTACCCATCATTGAGTCATTCAGAAAAAATTATTTGCTACAATTTTTACAGTCCTCTAAAAGCCGAATAACATTCGACAACAGCACCGCAGTTACAGTTTGATGCTCATTTCCTCTGTGGCAGATGCTGACTCTGTCAACACTTTCACATCCTGTGTAATGACACATAAACCAACACTTTATCACTGAAACTAATTTCCCATAAGAGCCCGCTAAAGGTCCTGAGCTTGGGCAACACACAGAGATAAATCATCTCACTTGAAACCTTTGGAGATGTTTAGATTTTTCATTATGATGTCGTCTGAAATCGCTCCCTCAGCCTCGATGCGAGCGCCGCTTTCATTCAATGCCTTTAAATAGTCACCGAGGTGGAATTACATTCCTCTCTAAAGAGAGATAGGCACCACTTGATACTCTTAGTTTTATTTTGCTTTTGCGAGAACCACGTGAAATCTATAATTCTGTTTCACCTTGACTGTCGTCGGACCACTGCTCCTCGGTAATAACGGTTTGATCATGTGTCGCAACAACAGAGACGAGCTGCTCTGCGTCTTGTTTTGAGTTGCGCGTTCCTGTTAATACCTGTGTTGCATGTACGTCCCACTATTTATAGTGCACTAGGGGAAATTGATAGGATGACAGCCATGAATATTTTATCTATTTTCAGGGTTAATGTTGCACTCATGGAAATCTTCACTTCTGTCATCACCCTTGCATGTTTGCTCCACACGACACAGCGACAAATGTCACATTGCCTGTTCACTCTTTTTTTTACAGCTAATGGGAGCTGGAGTGGGTCAGTACCCGTCTCTGTACTCGAACCCCGTTCACTCCGAGTCTGGGAAGTGGGACGCTCTGGTTAAAGCCAGCGAGAGTCTGTTAAAAGAGAAGGAGCTCATCATCGAGAGGTAAGTGGCAGTAAGGGCATCTGTCACACCTTCATGCAGCCGTGCTTGCACTCGTTCGGTGTGAGCATACAAATAACACCCCCCCCCCCCCCCCCCCCCCCCACCCCC
>JAFBJT010105647.1:83371-97686 GCA_016785325.1 Chascanopsetta lugubris
CGGTGTGAGCATACAAATAACCCCCCCCCCCCCCCACACACACACACACACAATATATTGCCGGCCACTTAATTGGTCACTGCTGCCTGCGTTCCGTCCCATACAACACACTCATGACCACACACCCACATCGGCACTGCAGCTATTCATGCACAGGTAGCGCTCCAACTAGCAGAGCTGGGGCTAGCGCTAGCTCTAACCTTGGAGGGAGAGTAGCATTAGCTCCGATCTTACGTCACTGTGAGCCAGGGCACAAGTGCAAGAGGGAGAGCGTGCCTGTCGTTTGTTTGCGGAGCTATTCCTGTATCAGATATTTCCTAGCTAAAGGTGGCACTGGTGTCACACCAGTATGTAATAATGTGACCTATATTATATAGCTTTCCCAACAACCTGTTCACTCACTGGCATTAAAACACATTAAACAAAAGTTGCCTAATGCACCTTTTTAAAGTGAATCAAGTGTTTTATGTCCTTGGACCTCAAGGACTCCGTGGTGCTTTTCCCATGTTGCTTCATTCGTTGTTGTTGACTCTATTGCTCTTGTTTTAGTCCTGATGTGTGTTTGACCTGGTTCTGATGCAGACAAAAGCAGCACATGTCCCAGATGGAGCAGCGTCTAAGGGAAAGCGAGCTGCAGGTTCATGGAGCCCTCCTGGGCCGAGGGGCTTCTTTCGGGGATATGTGCATGCTGAGGCTACAGGTCAGTGCAAACACGCTCGCTCTCCTCACAAACAGCAACGAGAACACCGCGTTACACCGTCATCACCCTTAACATCAGTTAACAGCAGTTACCCCGAGGAGCCTCCACTGTAACTTTGGTATCATGCGATGGCTCCACAGGAGGCTCAAAGGGAGAACGCATTCCTGCGAGCGCAGTTTGCCGAGCGCACGGACTGCGTCGTCCTGGAGAAAGCCGAGGCAGAGCGCAGACTGGCGGCAGTTGAAGCAGAGACGCGGCGACTAACCGAAACTCTGAAGGAGGCCTGCGAGAAGCACGCGGAGGAAATGAAGAAACAGGAAGAGAGGGTTGGTTCCTTGCTAACTTGGCTCCCTAACATATTTTTTTAAGCAAACAAATCATAAAGGGACGTTGACACATGTACGACCTCATTTCTTTCCCTGTATTCAAGGGGAACTATTTGCCGAGAACTACGTATGAATTTCTATACTAGTGGTTTAAGTTCTGCTTTTTAAAAAAGATGATGAAAGGAGGACCTCTCTGCAGTGGCTGCTATGTTGTAATGCCATGTTTTTATCCTAGATCCTCCTACATTCTTTTTAGGGAAGAGGGAAATGAGGGGTATTCAGCTGCAACATACAAATTCATGACTAGATATATCTGGATCCTACACATAGTACCTTAAAGATTGGGAAAAAAATGCTAGATATATTTTTTTAACACAGCATATTTGGACGGTCATGTTCAGGCTCGTCTCGTATCGCCACGAGCGTAACATCTTGTACATTTCAATCCTTTTACCCAACTCACCGCACATGTCTGTGTCTGCAGATCCGCAGTCGAGACAAACACATCAGCAACCTGAAGAAGAAGTGTCAGAAGGAGGGCGAGCTGAAGAGAGAGAACCAGCAGCGCATCGAGACTCTGGAGCGCTACCTCGCTGACCTGCCCACCCTGGAGGACTACCAGAGCCAGAACAAGCAGGTTAGGACTCAACTCTGCCTTACTCCGTATGTTCTCTCTTTATGGATCAAAGTGTCATAATGATTGATCCGTCAGGCTTTTCTTTTTGCGCCTCAGCTCCTCGAGGCGGAACAACAGGGCGCCCAACTACAGGAGAAAGTCAAAGAGTTGGAGATCTGCCTGGAGACGGTGCGCTCACAGCTGAGGGAGAAAGACTCGCACCTGGAGGAGCAGAAACGCAGGGAGAGAGACCTGCTGACCACCATCACTGAGTATGTATCCTCACACACAGAGTCTCACACACACACACACACACACACACACAGTCTGAGCGCCATGTACAGTCTTTCCAAATGGCACGTTTGTTCCCTCCAGTCTGTGTGCGCACAAAGAGACGTTAGTAACTTCGCATAAAGCCTTGTGTGTTTTTATTTCCGTCCTCATCAGCATGCAGCAGCGGGTGCAGCAGGGCCTGGAGGACGGAGCCCGGCTGCCAACTCTGGATGTTGAGAGGCTCCGAGGGGAGAACAACATTCTGAGAGAGGAACAGCAAAGACTCAAAAAGGTCTGGTGGTGTTTTTGTTTTTGCCACCCTGAGAAAAAACAACCAGGATCACCTCAAATACTTCAGTTTATTAGCAAATTGCATGAATGCATAAATCTTCTCAACATGCTGTCGTTTTGCTTCTTGCTGTTTTGACCTCAAATGACTCAAAAAGTGACTGTAAATGAGTGAGGTTAGAGGAAATGGCTGTTCAGTGAAATGTGAACCGACAACAACATCTCTTTGAAAGTCAGTCTCATTATGTTGAGGTGAAAGTATCGCAGCGTTAAAGGGGAAAGCAGCTGTATCTTCACACAGAAATATTTCGAGTGTGGCTTTATATTTACTTTCAAAGTGTCTCGTAGCGCCTGATCAAATCACAAGAAGATAATTCAGCAGTAATTGATCTATCATGTTACTTCATGATGTCATTTGTCAACTAAAGAGCTAAAAACATCTTTGAAGAGGCAAATGATTTATGTATTTATTCTGTGCAGTTTGGTGTCAGTTTCACAGTTTGACACAAAGTCACAAAAAAGTGCATGGTGTTATCTTTTTGTTTTTGGTAGTTTTCAACAACCACACTGACATATCTGTGTCCAATCATTCTAATGGCAGAAGTCCATATAGTTTTAACCAAGTTTATAAACAATATTTATCATATCATATCACAATGAGTTAAGATCAGCAGAAGACTTACAGAATAAAAAGAAAAATAAATATAGTTAGATATTGGAATAAAAGCAATGGTATGATAGGGGCTCAGCTTGATGGTCAGTGGAATCAGCCTTAATTTACTGTATGAAGACAGCCCAGGCAATAATCTGATGAATATAAGAAGTATAGATCATCAGTGTGGTTGCACACATGGTCAATACAAGTCTCAGCGCTGTTTCAAAGTTCAGTTCTGCTAAGCTCAGTCTTTCTCTTTGCAGGTCATCGAGAAGCAGCACAGAATGATGGAACAGCTCGGCTCCCAAATCCAGGTGATTACGCCTTTTCAGTTTCTCTCTGCTGTGTTCACGGTCTCATCCCATCACCTCTAAGTTATTGTGTCTTTGTGTGTTCAGACTTTAGAGGATCAGGTATCTCAGGAAGAGAACAGCTCTCAGGCTCTCAGAGAGGAGGTGCTGGCCAAAGAGCAGAGCGCGTCGGAGCTCCACGCCGCCATGAAGGAGGTGAGACGTGCCGACCCGTGTCGGCGGCCACGCTGCCATGCACAGACCCTCCCTCCTCGCCTCAAACTGAAGCTGACCCCTGCGTTTCAGCTGTCGGCCCAGAACCAGGAGCTGATGGAGCGGAATCTGACGCTGCAGGAGCAGATGAGCGATCCGGAGCAGCGGAGCGTGAACCAGGCGTCCTCTGCGCTGCACCCAGCCAGCGCTCGTCTCACACAGAAGCTGCACTCTGAAATCGCCTCCTGCCTGAGCGACCTACGTTCCCTGTGCAGCATCCTCACCCAGAGAGCTCAGGGACAGGACCCCAACCTCTCCCTGCTGCTCGGCCTCACGGGTAAGAACCACTCGACCTCTTTATTTGTCGGTGATCTGTTTTCAGTATCCTCAGTATAAATCCGGAAGAGCTAGTGTCATCTCTCAAAACGATGGTCGGTGGTGGTGTTTCTTTTGTCACCGTGTGTCCGCTCAGTGTTGCCAGATCTGTGGTAATGACTGGATTTGTATTCTACGTAAACACAACAAAAACGTCGCTTGCAACACGCTCACAATAGAATCCTTGTGCTGATGATGGTGCCACTCAGTGACTCAGTCACATAAACACCAGAGCGACTCTTCCAGTTTATTTCCATCGGCGGTCAATCACACTGGCACCACTCATCGCACACGCAGCTCATGGCCAACCGCTGCAGCCAAATTAGACAGGTGTAATGGAGTCGCTGTTGGTTAGCAGGTAGCGTTAGCGACCACTCTACCAGGAGTGTGGGAGTGAACAGTTTGGTTCTATCAAATGGTATATTTACAGACAGCAGACGGTCAGCATATCGTATAGTAACGGTAAGTATTGAGTGGACTTTTTAGTAAATAGCTTTAGGTAAGTTAAGTTTTGTTACATCTGTCAAAGCTGTAACATGCGAAGCGACTTTTATTTTAAAGGGTCGGGGCAGAGTAATGAAGTATTCCCATTCCAAAATGTCTGCATTTTCTATCTGTCTACTTCAAACAGTGCTGACTGTCGCTGTACCAACCATCAGACATCTGATGCTCTCAAGTACTTTTTTTCTCAAATTACTGCAATGCAAAAAAAACAAAAAAGGTTGGATATGTCTGCCGACTCGCATTCCCTTTTCGGGAGGTGCACGTCAGATTATGGCGACCTTTAAATGAGCCTCTGTGAACTTTCCAGCTCCTCCGCAAGTGACTGAGCAGGACGAGGACTGGATGAATCCAGAGGTGCTACAGAAGAAGCTCGTTGAAGCTCAGCAGCTCCGGCGAGATGTGGAGGAGCTGCGCAACATGATACTGGACCGCTACGCGCAGGACATGGGGGAGAACTGCATCACCCAATAATCACGCCGTCCATCCAGGTGACAGGGGAACCTCGCAGAAAGATCTCCTCACACTGGGCCTGTCTTACACACTCTAGTTACTGAATGTCACAAAGAGGACTGGATTCAAATGTTCTTAAAACAAGGACACAGGAAAGCCCACGTGGTTTCACTCGTTCTCTCGACTGACTCAAACGTGGAGTCTCAAGTCTGCCTGTAGCTCGGACGCCTCCCTCCCCCCAGTGACTTCATCTATTTCTGTCCAAGGGCTAACAGAAAATAACTTACCTCTAATACTTGATCCTTTAAGCATAGTGTGTGTGAGTGTGCTTTTAAAAAAAAATTTTTTTTTTTAACGTCGATACCAAACAGTCTTATTCATTTTGTTCTACCCTGGTGGACGACCCCACCAGATGTCCCATGTGTGTAATTTATTTAAATCTTGGTTTCCCTTTTTCGAGGGGAATTTTCTACGAAATGGTTGACAATCAACTGACAGACAATACTTGTGCTTTTTAACCGTATTCACGAAGCAATGTTGCTGACGTGCCATTATTTAAAATGGCGGACACTGTAACGGGAGACTCAGCTGTGGGGTAAAAAGGAACCTAAAAATACCAATTCTTCTCGCACCAACAAGCCTAAAAGCAAGTTTTATTACCAAAGAGAACTCTTGTCGAGGCAGAGGCGCAGGTGTCTGAATGTTTGTGAAGGCTCCTCTCTGCTGCACGACTCGCTCTGAATGATACACCAACACGTGCCTTCGAATTCATCTCTAGACCAACCACACAGGAGCTGTTGGCAGCAGACTCTTCCACTCTGACTTCTTCCTCTCTCTCTCTCTCTCTCTCTTTCTCCCTCTCTCTCAGTGTGTGAACCAGTAGGATAGACGATACATTCCCTGACTCTGAATGTAGCAAATGAACTGAGGGGCCGCGTGTCGCAGATCAAAGGGGCCCCTCCACTGTTTCTTATAGTAGATAAGTGAAGTAAAATAAAAACTCATTAGTCTGGGTGATGTTTGTAGAGTCTGCTCTGTTCGATTGACCACACATTTCAGTTAACTGCGGCTTTGACAGAGTGTTAAAATAGGAGTATGCTTGAGAACCAGTATTGATCATCAGTATTATTTATTTGTTTGTTTGCATTGACAACTCAGTGTGAAAGTGTTTGAGGTCCTAACGTGTTGCTGTAACAATGCGCTTAGGTTTGAGCAAACTTGGCATCAGCTTTGTGTAAAGGTCCCATGAAGTGTTTGGTCAGTTATTTTCCTTTGTGGTGTTTGTGTGTGTGTGTGTTGTCAGTGGGTTCGTTACTGAGAATACTTCACTGTCCTTGGGTGAAAGAGGGACATGCTTTAATCCTGCGTTGTCATGGTGATAATGAACATGGGGGTTGGCTGGATCGCCCCCTAAATCTTGGATCACGTTGCATATGACGCAATTTAGAATCTGCCTGGAGCGTGAGATAAGCCATTTAAAGAAACTCGACACTTTACAGGAAGAGAAGGGATTTTAATGTTAAAAATATGCAACAACAATATATGACGATGCAGAAGCACACGGTGAGGGACAACACAAGCCATTGCTTTCATTTCATGGGACCTTTAAACTCGAGTAGCACAAGATTTCTCTTTGGAAACGTCAGGTTCAGCATGCCTTAACTTAACATCTCAAATGTTTTGTGAAAAGGGAAAAAGATGTTTATATTTTCATACTTTTGTCCTTGTTTGTATTTGCATATTTTAAAAAATAAAGACTTTCAACTTTTTGTTTTGCTTTTGATTTGGTTCATAATTAATTTCTTGTAGAGTTGTAATTGATTTACTTAACTTCAGTTTTATTTGATAAATAGGTTTAACAAATAAAATTAAAGTGGCCTTTCATTTATCGGTGTCATAAAATATACTCAGTAGACAAGCTGCTTGGTTTTCACCCTCATGTGTGTGAGGACCTATAACAAAAGGTTAGTTCTTTGTTACCATTACAACACATTCTGGGTAAAAACACGGTGATGAAACATGAGGACACCCTCCATAGAAAGGACCCACATCCAGCGTAAATATAAAGGCTTCATTTCAGGGTAATGAAAACCGCAATTTGTATACTAGGTCATTATACACATTATGCATTGACTTTAATTTCTGCCTATAGAAATTAAAAAATAATTTCCCCTAAATCTCATGCACTGGACCTTTAATTGTCAACCCTTTTCACTGAAATCACTTTGTCACAATAGGAAAAATGTCTGTGATCGCTGACTTCAGTTTAACTTATGCAGTCCAGCTCTTGTTGATGCCATCGCGAACATCTGTTCCTATGACAACACGTCTTCTATTCACAACAAACACACATAACATTTTATGGGCCCACTTGTTTGGCTGCTGTCTGAAGTTGTTGTTGTTGTCTCCGCCGCAGCAGCAAGGTTGCGTTGGTGGTGAGGCCACACGACTGCAGCATCCTGCTCTCGTCGTCGTAGCAGCACTGCGGGTACGCGCTGATGATGTCATAACTGGGGAAATCACTGCCTCTGTGGGGTCAGAGATGATCAAACTCAGTTAGGAGGAGGGGGTGGGGGGTGGGGGGGGGGGCAAAGACAGAACCTCGGAGGCACAGCAGAGTGTTCTCCTCTGACCTGTGTTTGTCCAGATACCGTCTCAGATGGCTGATTGTTTCCGAGGAGCACCACATTTTCAATACGAAGGTGCAGTCCCCATCCTCCGACCTCAGCTTCAGCGTGATGATGTCACAGGCTGATGGCAGCGGGTCGGAGCCGGCCGCCTGCTGCCTGAAAATAGAGGAGCGATCAAAGGGCTTAAAATGTCTCAGTATAAAAACTGAAATGTCTTTGGTGGCGATGTAATGCGATAGATTACAACGTGAACCTACGCTGACGTTACAGGCATTCAAATCAAAACAGGCTCGATGCAATGATGTCTCCGTCTCTTAGATTCCTGAAGGAGGTCACGCGTCTACATCCAAGACCCCAGCGCACGCTATGAGGACCCTGCCCTATTTTTAAGACCCAGCACACAGTGTACAGTAATCCCCACCATCCCATGACTGCCGGAGATGTCGATCACTCTCGACATCCCACAGTGTGAGGTTGGACTTCTTTCAGATTCATTTCTGCCCTTTAAACGTTTTTTTTGTTGTCGAATTTTATATAATTGTAACCTTCGAGAATTGTCTAACTCAAGGTTATATGATATTGACATGGAATTTGACAGTAAAATGCAAATGCTGACATGAATCTCAAACATGCTAGATCTCACATATTGTAATTACACACTCAGACGCAAACTCAAAACAAATCAAACAATTTGGTGAAAAAAAAAGGTTGCAGAGTCAACCTGTTTTCAGAATGAACAATATTTGAAAAAGTCAGTGCAACCAGTCGGTGTGATGAATGATGAACTCTCATACCTCTCTGTCAGGGTCTGCAGCTGTGCAGCCGTTTCTATGAGAATCACTGAGTCACTGCCACAGGCAGCAGATGAACCCTGGAGAAAACGTACATTGGTTTATCGAGGATATTAAATGGCATATTAAAAATCAAAAGTGAACTATCGACTCCACACAACCACCTCATGTAGTTCTTCCAGAGATGCAGAGGTTGTAACAACTACTTCTTTGACTTATTGACTTTCTATCCTCTTAAACCATTCTGGCAAATGAATGGGATATTTGCACCCACAGAACTAACTCCCATTGGATACTTCCTTTTTTGGACCATTCTCTGTAAACACCAGACATGGTTGTCGGTGCGAATCCCTGCAGATTTGCAGTTTCTGAAATACTGTGACCAGCCTGACCGGCACCGACAACAAAACTGCGTTCAAAGTCACTAAACTCACTTTTTCTTTTGGTCTGAATTTCAGCACATTGACACTGGCTGATAGAACACGTGCAGTTGAACAGGTGTATCTAATGAAGTGGCGTGTGATGTCATTGGAGTCAGGTGGATGTTTTCGGTCCTCTCACCCGCAGCGTCGCTCTCAGCGAGTCCCTGATGTCGATGACTCGTCCAGCTTTGACCACCACCTTGGGCATCCTGCTCAGGAACTGATCCGTGGTCAGTTTCCAGCCTGAGGAGCGAGAGGTCGAAACATGAGGAGGAGGATTTCAGGGTCAGGGTACGTGTCACTGTGACGCATTCAGGGACCCACCGTGCGTCTGAGTGGTGACGACGTTCGGCAAGTCGTCTCTCTCCCTGCAAACAGCTCGTCCCTCGCCGGGGAATTTCTCCCACGGCGCCTTGAACTCGAACTCTTCGTGTCGTCTGTCGTGAACCTGAGGGGGACGATTTCCGACGAGTCAGGAATTCACACGTCTGCCGAGAAACATACCGAGACATGAACCCTCACGTCGAAGGGAACGCCGTCTGGGAATCTGTCCTGAAGCTCCGATGGAAAGCAGCCGTCCATCAGGTCCATCATGCATTGCTGCAAACACCAAGGAAAGACGGGACAAATGAGCCACCGGCGGTTTGAAAAGCCTGGCCCCTCGGCCCGCTCCCGTTCCCCCCTGCAGACCTGGGTGCTGTGCTCCCGGTAGGAGCGGAACGGGCCGTTGAACATGACGATGCCGTTGCTGTAGAGCCTGAGGCGGACCGGGTCTTTCTGGGCCAGCTGAGCTCCGGTGGAGGTGGAGCGCACGAAACACTGCCCCTCTCCCGCCACGATGTTCAGCTCCTTGATCCTCCGCAGCACCAGGTCAAAGTTCATGTGGAAATCCCCGGCCTCCATGTTGTCTGCAGAGGGAATATTCACAGCATGTAAGGAATCACCGACGGGAGGAACCTCAGAAAAACCTTTTTTTTCTTATACCATGACGTCACCTCCGCCTGTTCTGTTTATCGGCTCGCTGTCAACTGAGTCACTGGCGTCTTCGTCTCCCACCCAGGTCAGACCGTAGTCATTCAGAAACTTCTGCAGGGAGGAAACCAGAATTTCAAGATACACATTTAAAAAAAAAATGCTGTTAAAAGGTGCAGAATGTACGATACAGTAACTTCTAGTGGTGAAGGTTGCAGCTGAATACCCTTTAACTGGAGTGTGTAAGAGATGAGGTGAAAGCATAACATGGTGTCCTCTATAAAGGACCCAATCCTGATCAATGACCTATTGTAATGAAAACAATTCAAAACAAGTGGCACATTCTCTTACTATTCATATTCAAGGTAATACAGATCACTCATACTATAGTAATGGTTTCACCGGAACCTTATACGGTGCAGCAGCTCCTCTCTATGGAGGCCGCCATCTTGCACCACCATGTTTTTCATAATAACCCAAAGCTTCCAGTGAGTCTCCACACGCATGGAAGAGGAGCTTTGTTCAGCTGTGACATGCAACTCCATTACTAGATGTCACTCAAGGTTACGGACTGAACCTTTTTTATGCAACTGACCTCCATCTCCTGCAGTTGACTCTGCAGCTCTTCGCACCGTCTTTCCAGATCATCTCCTCCACGCACATCACGCGCACGGCCTTTAGATCCACACAGAAGCAGGTCAAGAGTTAGTGATGAATCCCCTCATTGTTTACCAGCCTCAGGGTGAAGGTGATCGTCACCTGATTCCTCCTGGAGCCGCAGCTTCTCCTCCAGAACGGAGATTTTTTTATTCTTGAGAAAGAAAAAGAAAATTTGAAGAGTAAACCTGACAGTATTATGTCGATATTATCCATATTATTTGCATTATTTGTCTGTTTATTGTCATGGGTCATGTGTGCACCTTGCTCTCCAGCTCCTGTGCCTGGCTCCTCACTTGCTTCTCCAGAACATTCACCCGCTGCATCATGGAGGACAAGAGCTCAAAGTCGCTGGGAGGAGCCTCTGGAGTCAGATTATTCAATTGAATCATAGTACGTCAAAGACAATATAAACGTTTACACCTCATTACATTCATCTCTGTTAGCTGTTACCTTTCCTCAGAGGGGGTTTAGGCTTTGCCTTGGAGGTGGCGGCGTCCCCGACTGGTTTATAGCCGGGTTTGAGAGGATTCCGATCACATGACTCATTATCACCCTGCAACTCTGACACATCAAACACATGATACTATAATATAAATAATACAATCATATGTTTACAATGATGTGTTAAAGAAACACAGAGATCAGTCAGTCCGAGCTGTGCTGTGGGTGAATACATTTACTTAAATACAGTCAAAGCAGTTTTCATACTATTCTATCTACTATGATTTTGAATTGTATTTTATATTAATTCATCGTATTGCAGGTCTATGTTACATTGCGAAACATTGTCTTAAATACTTACATGAGATGGCCTTACAATTTGAATAGTGCTATACATTAAACTAACAGTAGACAATCCTAACAAAAACTACTATTTATGTTTATGAGACAGTTATTCAGAAATCACTTTCACGAAATCACAAAATGATGACAGAAAATTTGATCACAACATGCAAAAATACACAATATTGTTTTCTACCACAACTAACTGCCACGATACAACACTAGATGATAAAATGATGCTAAATGTGTGTTTGAGTATCAGGTACATTTCGAGTTCTCTTACTTTTACTCTCCTGGTTTGTGTATTAATAGAACTTTCTTCGTACTTTTAAATTACAAAAAGAAGCTGTTTACTTCATCTCACAGTGTAAACATTATTGTTCCACCATTAGACTTGATGACTGTACCTTTTAGCAGATTCCTCCGGACAGGCACTTTCTCTCTGCTCCTGCGGGTCAGACACAGATGAATAAACATACTTCCTGTTTATATAGTGACGTCACAGAAACAGAGAGGTGAGTTGAGCGTACCACTGATCAATGGGGCGACCCTGCAGAGGATTGCGTCTGGTTTTCTTCAGCATGGACAGAGGAGAGGACATCTTTGCTTCACACCAACAAACTCCTCAGTCTCCGGTGTGTTAGGAGTTCGTCACCATGGAAACACAGGAAGCCGTTTACCGAGGCAACTTCCGGTATGTTCCTAGTGTATCCACAGAGAGCGCTGTTACTCTGTTTCCATCAACGTCTCATCTTTTATTGACATTCATGATGCGTGGATGGTTTATATACATATACATATAATAACAATGTCAAACACTTTACTGTGACTTACATTGATTTTTGGGACATTAACATTGATCTAATGACCTTACTGAAATATGAGTTTCCAGGGACTGTCTACAAAGTGCAGTACCACAGAAATGCTGTGAAGTTAGTTCAGCAGCTCAGCTCTTTCACACCGATATAATCCACAAAGACCATATGAATAGGAGTGACGTTGCAATGTCACAGTTTACGACTATTTCATTTCATTATAACTGTTTGCCTCCGTTTCCATATCAAATGAATGCAGCAACTCATCCTGTAGTGTTGGACACAGACACTAAATTATTTATTCCAAAAATGTTAATATGGATAAAAAATAAATTAGATTTAAAGATATTTGTTCTGTCTAATAGCTCACCTTAAAACCTGTATATCGGGTTGGCTCATGTATGTGGTGTTTGCTGTTACTGTGTATCTGCTTTTGTCTTGCCTCACATGAGTAGGTTGTTCGAGGTAACTCCAAGCTGACTGCTGTCACTGTATTCTCAGATTCTGATGCCTTTTGTCTAAAGATATGAAACAAATGCCCTTCACTGTGTGTCTTTGATTGTTTATCTCCACCATTCACCTCCGACAGGGGGCGTGAGATCAAAGCACGTCAAGCTGTGACTGGATCAAAATAAGAACCTCTTGAGGTTTGTTATTCATCCATTTATACATCTATACAAAAACAAAAACAACAACAACAACAACAAAATAATAATAATAATAATAATAATAATAATAATAATAATAATAATAATAATAATAATAATAATAATAATAATAATAATAATAATAATAATAATAATGATAATAATTTTTAAATATCCAATATAAAATATATCCAATTAAATATCCAATTGGATTTTCCGGTTTACACTTTATAGACGGTCCCTGTGTCCGCGCACGCGTGCGTATGTGTGTGTGTGAGTCAGTCAGACAGACAGAGAGGATGCTGCGGCCCGTCAGCCCCGCGGCTCTCTGCTCCCCTCTCACCCGGAGCTGTTAGCAGCCTGCCCCGGGTCATGGCTGCACCCGTCGCCCATTTTGACGAGGACTGGTCCGGCGTGCTCCGGGGTTCGAACATGGTGTCGGAGCAGGACCTGCTGCCGCACAAAGGCCGAGCGGCCGCCGCCAACACGGCCTTCTCCTCCTCCTCCATCACCGCTGCGGGGGAAGCGGCGGCTCAGCGGCTCCTGCAGCACGGTGACGCCGACCTGCCCGCGCTGCTCGACGGCTGCTTCCCCCCGGGGGACGCCGGTGTGGTCGGCTCCGTGGAGGAGCTGGTGAGCGGCTTCGAGGACAAGTTGGCCGCCTGCTTCCACAATGTCACCGCGCAGACGGAGAGCATCGCTCCCGTGAGTGTGATCTCAGAGGACACGCTGCTGGAGACGGACGAGTGAGTGAGTGTGTGTGTGTGTGTGTGTGTGTGTGTGTGTGTGTGTGTGGCCTGTCCACAGGGTGGTCGGTATTGTTGGTAAAGATGTGTGGACATGGAGGAGTATTTACTTAATATACTGCAGCTGCTCCTATAACTCTCCTAAACCTTATTAAAGGCACAGTGTGTAGGTTTGAGTGGTCTCTGGTGGTAGAGTTAGGTGTTGAAGCTGAGTACAGTTGGACTCCACATGGTAAACAAACGTGTGTGAATCGGAAGCATTCCTCTCCATTTCATCACAAACCAAAACAATGACCTCACATCTACACCATGATGGTGCATGTGTGGGATGTATAGTGCCATCTAGTGTTGAAGTTGCATGTTGCAGCTGATAGAACCAACCACGCTTTTTAAGTCCAAAAATGTAGAGGTTCATTACATTATGATGCCCCCCGTGTTCTAATTTAAACTCTAAATGGCTACTGTCAAAACACGGGTGAGACAATGCGACAGAATCCTCAGAGAAACTGCTTGTGATGTGAATTTAAAGGGTTATTGAAACAATTTGTCAATTTATCCCTTTAGACACTCCAAACTTTAGAAACATTATGTAACTTAATTCCACATTTAATTTCTGAAAATAGAAATGGAAATAACACACTTTACTTTATTCACTTAGTTACCATCTACTATAGCACCACCAGATGGCATTATAGCCTACACAGTGGCTGAATGTCTTCATAAAGAATACAAACAGCCAGTGACACACATATTGTTCCATGAAGCCCCTCAGCAGTGTGGAGCTTGTCTGACACAATTCCAATAATCTGTATCATTTTTGGACTAGTCAGTCACCATCCTGGGGATTATGTGAGGAGTGTGTCATATTTGCCCTCTGCCCAGACACTGAAAATTAATCTGATTATGAAACGATTGTGGATGAGGTTTCTAAAAATAATTCCAGGCTATCGTTGCCCTTCCAGACCCTCCAGCGCCTCAGCAACCGGAGAGAGAGGCAGGATGAATGTGACAATGAACACTGTGACGTTTTGTTGTATTTGAAAGGTCCAGCGTTTGAGATTTAGTGACAGCTAGTGGTGGAGTTGTACGTTGCAAATGAATAACTGTCACTTAACACCCCCCCCCCCCCCCCCCCCCCCCCACCCACACACACCCACCA
>JAFBJT010105647.1:105516-110516 GCA_016785325.1 Chascanopsetta lugubris
GGGGGAGGCAGGGCTCTGGGTTCACACAGGCACATGTGGGATTCCCCCCCCCCCCCGACGGTTTGAGCGTTATTACAAAGCTGTTTGTGTTCTTTGGCCTGCGTACAACATGTTGCCTGTCCGACTGGTTCCTGCATTCTTCAGTCACACAGGGTGAATCGCTGCCGTCGCGGCAGATTACACAGGCCTCGCGGACAGCGGGGCTTTAATACGTGGAGATTACCCCTCACTTTCCTTGCCAAAGAATTTCTATATATCTTTTTTTTTTCTTTTTTCTTTTTAAATATATATATACGTGGCTCAACATTATCGGAAAATCTCACATCACTTAATCCTCCTTGTGGAGGATTAAATATGTGCAGCACGGCAACGTTTCATCACTAGGCTACTTAAGAGTCCCCTTCACTAAAAGTGCTGATATTACATATCAAAAGTATTGCACTGGAACAGTGGGCGACCTTTAAGAAGTGAACAAAACAATGGGAATACAGTGCGGTAATTAAGTGTCACAGGCAATGATTAAAATGCTTTAGGAAAAGTACTATGGTCCATTTACCATCAAGAGGAGGAAAACGTCAGTGTGTTACAAAGCTTTTGAGATCTGGAGGCGCTGGGAAGAGCCAGCAAACACCGAGCCAGGAACAATAACAATAGTAAATGGACTGTATCTAATATATGGCTTTTCTATTATTATCAACCACAGTCATATTCTCCCACTTACACACACACACACACACACACACACACACACAAACAATCACTCAGTGTTACTATACAGTTTGCTGCACTTTCTCAATCACACACCATGGACTCTGATTCTATCCCAACCAGGACCAGAGCAGCTGGGAATTGAACCATCAACTTTTCTGTTGGTGCATGGCCCACATCATACGAGGTCTAGAGTTTGTTACAGTCCATATACTCACTGTAAAGTGTGGGTATATGTACATGGACTACATTTTGTAGTGCATGTGTGTTGTATGTATATGTGTTTATGTGTTCGGCCCAAATGTTTACGTGAACGTGTGTTATGTAGTGTATGTATATTCCATAAGGCCTGTGTACATGCGGAATATACATATGTACACAGCATGTATATGTATGTGCAAAAGCATGTACTACACAGCATATATGTGTAAATGTATGTGTATATATGGTGTAACTTGTTGTCGAATTATTCATCATCAGCACTGTCATCATTATAGTGTAATGATGAATATGACAATTCACTAATACTCAACATATTCACAACTACAGTAGCCTGTAAGTGACCCTTTACATTTGGTATAAAACATGACCGCAGTCACCTGTATGTGAGCGCTCCACGTCTGACCAGTAGATGGCAGTATACGTACATGGACGTGCTCCACCATGCAGCGGGGCCTTCCCGGCCTTGTGGCGGCTCGGCGGCCGCTCTCGGAGCAGAGGCCAGCGGTCAGAGGGAGACACCTGATCCGGCCTCATTACTCTCATCACCAGACTAATTATCGCAGCGCTTCACTTGGTCTGCAGCAAAGTCTGCTCTGCTAATGAAGGTTTTAATGAAAAGCACCTCGTGTGTTTTCTGCTTTAAGACAACAAACATGGAACTAAGCTCTCTGTCGACAATGGTCAGGCTATTTAAAAAAAATATATATAGATAAATATATATGTTGTTGTTTTTTTACCTGGAGAAATGGTAATTAATAGTTGACAGTAGTGTAAATACTGCAAGCAGTTATTAATAATATAAAGTCTTCTACAAAAAAAATCGAAAACTAAAATCATAATTACAAAATACCGATGGGAAAAATTAAACATAATGAAAACAAAAACTGAAAATCAAAATGAATTAGAAATCACAATTATCAAGTGTTACATTAGTCATTAGGGCTGCAGAAAAGCAAACAGTTGAAGTAAAATCATCTGCATTTTTAATAATTATTTCAGTAACAATTTTCTTCTTTATAACTGTAAAATTCTAATAGTGTTTTGATGCTATGACTATCATCATCTGGAAAATGTAAGAACTGATTTATATGTAACTAAAAAAGGTAAATGACAAAACTGCGACTAAAATTGTTCTTAATGATTTGTAAATTATTATTTAATGATCATTATATATATATATATATATATATATATATATTCTTAACTCATTACTATTTTATAATAAATGTAGTCATAAACAAGTCATGAACACTATTATAATAGTGCTGTAAATCTGTCCATTGTAAAACAAAATAAATGAAGACAACATGCCTGTCATAAGACTAAATACAGAGGTGAGCATCCACGACACAATTTTGCAGACTGAAAAAAAAATGCAAATAAGATAAATGATCATCATTATTAATATCATTATTATTATATGAAATATCAAATTGTTGCCATGTCGAGGAGGTGGTCGAATAATTCACCACTACGTTGCCTCGATCGATGGCGTGCACAGAGCAGCAGCACACTCTCTGGTGTGCAGCATTATGGGCCACAGTAAACGTCTCACTCCGAGCAGCGAGTGATCAATAACCCCGGCGGTTTGGGACAGCGAGGGCACGTCACGTGACGGCGGGTTCCATGAGGGAGGCAGCAGGACCGGGCCAACCTTGACACTAAAAGGACTATTGAGTTTCAAGACAGCGAGAAGTTCAGGTTTCATACCTAAAATGAAGTGGCCACACTTAATGAAACCGGAAAAATCACAGCTGGTAGATGATATCTAATCAACGCCGGCCTTGTAATTGTTTCGTTATTTTTAAAAGAGCGGACACTGTGTGTGTGTGTGTGTGTGTGTGTGTGTGTGTGTGTGTGTGTGTGTGTGTGTGTGTGTGTGTGTGTGTGTGAAATGAAGCAGATGACGATGAGAGGCAGAACCATGGAAGGGCTGAAAGTGACTTTTCACTTTTCATTCAGGTCGCACACCAACAGGCTGCTGCTGCTGCTGCTGCTGCTGCTGCTGCTGCTGCTGCTGCCGGCCCCTTCAATAATGTTCCCACCTGCCCTGGAAAGTGATAAAGCTCTTCATCTCGCTCGCATGCTTTGCCAGGAAGTGACGGCCTAGTGCTCCTACTTAATGATTTCCACAGGATAGGTTGTGCATGACAGACGCAGGAGAATCAGGTCCTCATCACACACACACACACACACACACACACACACAGGCGCACACACACAGTGACCCACACACACTCTCGAACCAATATCTACTACTGCGCTTGGGTCCAGTACGTCTCGGTCCTGCCTGTGTTTGTATAAGCTTGATTTTCACAACTGGAAAGTAATAGCCATCTGCCCGGGCAGGCTGCAGGGGGATCATGTGTGAGCAGGTAACTGATGGCTATTAAAATCACACACACACACACACACACACACACACACACACACACACACACACTTGGTCCGCGACTCCTCTCACTTTCTTTCTCTTTCACACACACACACACACACACACACACACAACAAGCTGCTTGAAGACAGAGCGAGAGGAAGAGGAGACAGATGAAATATAGTTCAGGCGCCGGTCTGTGTGCGACTGGCAGTGGCAGGACATACCGGGCAGAGCAGCTCGGCGCTGATGAGGACGAGGACGGTGATTTATATGCGCGATAGAGGATTTCAAACAGCCGTAAGGAGACAGATACTAAAGTGTACGATTCAGACGGTGCAGAGGGGAAAAGTGCCTTCCTCTGCCCAGAGTCAGTCAGACTGGGAGAACAACATAAATCCACGACACCTCTGACCGGAACAACAGGTGAGCGCAGTCAGTCTGCTCCAGGTTGCATTCCCAGGAACCCTCCACCCCCCGCCCCCGGACCCCCCCCCCCCCATCCCCATCCCCCCCACACTTCACCCTCCATCCCATCATCTCCCCAGGTATAGTGTGGGAAGGCGAACCCCCTCCTCGCTCGCCCCCCCCTCCCCTCTGCCCCTCGGTCGCCCCTGCTCAAAGGGCGTGTGCGACCCCGTGATGACATATGACCTCTTCACTGGCCCTCCCTCCCTCCCTCCCTCCCTCTCTCCCTCCCTCCCTCCCTCCCTCCATCACTCCCTCCCGAGCCGCATCTGTCATTTCCCACAATCCCGCTGCCCGTTCTCACCTGCGGGTGTAAGCTGGAAATGACAGGAAGAGAACAGGAAGAGAACAGGAAGAGAACAGGAAGAGAACAGGAAGAGAACAGGAAGAGAACAGGAAGAGAACAGTGGAGCTTCCCATGGACTCTACTGCACAATGGTGACTTCAGCATAGAGGAGCTTCTTTTATGTTGCTTAGTATAACACTGATATGAAATTTTAATTAATAATGAATAATTGCAAATGAAAGGTACGCGATGCAAAATCTTTCAGTTCGTATTTGTAAACATAGCGGTCAAAGTTGGCCACTCCCCCCCTGCCCAACAACACCAGAAGGACTTGGTGTGTGTATGGTCTGTACTGTAAAATGTACTTTACAAAGGGGACGTTACATTTGTTGTAGAAAAAATGATAATTAAACAGGATTTGTGTTTATTCTTATTAAACAATGCCGCCCTGAAATGTCACTGCACTACACTGCAAAACGATCACACAGATAAACACACCACCACGTACTTAAACACTTTATTTTACTGAGTTCAAGTCAAATTCTGCATACGACACCTTGCGCAATTGTGCATATTTGTGAAACATTCTATTTAGGGCTGCAGACATTATAAATCATTGTTAAAATATTAATTAATAATTAATTCAGTGATTGATTTATCGGGTCCGTTTGGATGCTCTTGTCCCGAGTAGGCTGCAGTAAAAAAATGGGTATAGAGAACTAAACTAAAAAATATGACTTTCATTTGTTCTCATTATTCATCAGTAAAATAGAACTTTGTCAAAAAATGAATGATTTAAAAAAAATAAAATAAAATATTGTTTGAAATTAATAATCACAGCAGTGGTTAGCTGCAGCCTTTCACTGTGTTATTGTCAGACAGGAGGATTTTTTAAGAGGAAGCACTAATTGAAAAAAAAAAAAAAGGCTGCACATTTGAACA
>JAFBJT010105647.1:113016-127854 GCA_016785325.1 Chascanopsetta lugubris
GTGATCAGCCGTGTCCTAACGACTCCATAACAAGGGGATCTGGAGAGTTTCAGGGCCCGGGCCTGAATCTATGCTGACACACACTCTGCTCTTATGCTAATCACAATCTTTGGGAGCATTGAACCGACAAGGGAGCGGGGGTGGTGGTGGTGGTGGGGGAGTGGGGCGGGCGGGGCGGGCGGGGGGGGGGGGGGGGGGGGTCGGGGGGTGCGCCGGGGCCGGGCGAGAGCGAGGCGGGGTGGGGGGGGGGGGGGGGGGGGGGGGGGGGGGGGGGGGGGGGGGGGGGGGGGGGGGTAGGGAGTCTGGTGGTGGTTCGGGACAGGGCTAGAGCAAGTCGGGTGGGAGGCCCGACGAATTCCAGTAGTTTTGAAACGTGGCAATTATCAGTATTAGCCTGCACCCGCGACCCGAACCGCCAAAGTGAGCGGAAATGGCAGCAATCAGGCCCGATTTCCCTCGGAGACGCTGGATGGGCCGGACACACGCGGCCCGGAGAGCAGGGCCCACCGGCGGCACCACCACCACCACCACCACCACCACCGCCACCAGCAGCAGCAGCAGCAGCAGCAGCAGCAGGGCCCGGCGAGGCCCTGACAGATGGGAGCTGAGCGGGGCAAGTCCCGGGGCTGACAGCAATGTTGCCAAAATTGCTCTTGGATTGACTAACAATTAAGATATCAAAAGAGATCATGGCAGCTCACTGACAGCTGCTTCAATTGTTTGCACCTGCTCCTCTGGTGCTCCGCACATGTCTGGCACGGATTAGGCCCGACTCATGCTGGCCACATTTCACCTTTCCACAAGCCATTTACTCCCAGAATCATCCTCCCCACTCACTCTCTCTCTCTCGCTCGCTCTCGCTCGACCGCCCGCTTGTTGGACGCACCCTGTCGCTGCTGCTCTCCAATTAGGAGGAGGAGGAGGGTGGGAAAGGAAGGCGGGGCGGGAGGCAGACAGACAGACAGGGTAATGGCCCCATTATCATTCCCATTGTCATTAGCAGTCATGTTACGTCTCTCTCGTCTCTTCAATAATATCGTTGAACCGCTGCAGCGCTGTCAACAGCCTCATCCCCTCCATTGTGTTGGCCAGCGCTACAGATACAGTTTCAGGGATTTAACAGCACTGATTATGCTTAGTTCATTTGCATGAGAAGTGATATTTGGAACCGATGTGCATTTACGATACAAATAGAAATCTAAATTTAGAACTTAGCGCGTCACACTTTCCAAGGTGAACCTTTGTTCTGAACGCTTTTATCCTATTGATAATTGCTCCCATCGATTGGGCAAAACTGCATTTTAGAATCATCTGGATGAGCAACAAAAAAAAAAAAAAAAGATTAAAAGCAGCGACAGCCACTTACCTTTTGGGTCTTCTTGGTCATGACCCAGCCAATGCCAACTCCGAAAACCTGAATCTCGTGGAGATCTTCTGTAGGAAGAGTAGAGGGCCACATGAATAATCAGTTACAAGGGTCCCTGACCATATATGGATTGAGGACACGTCGATAATGACACCCCCATTGACACCAATAGGAGATGAGCTATTTTTCACGCATTTCCTGTTTAAAGCGGCACATATAAAAAGCTACGGATGGAGCCTTCGTTCATTCTCAACCCTAATGACATGATCCATGAAAGACACATAACCTTGACGCACAGCAACTGTTTCCCAATTGCCCATTTACATATCAACTTCTACCTCATATGCAACACGTGTGTGTGTGTGTGAGTGTGTGTGTGTGGGTGGCTTGTGAAATCCATACAGTCCACCTCATATGCAGAGAGGGTGTTGTTCCCATTGCATGAGTGGCTTTTCAGCACGCTTGCCGCAGATCGCGATAAGCTTGTGAAAAGTGAACTGTGCCGGGTCTGGAGTCGTGTTGTGATAAAGGAAGTCTTTGTGCGGTGCACTCCTGCCCGACGGTACACAACCCCTCCGTCCCTCTGTTAGCGATGGATGGACGGACAAGACTGACGGGTGGATGGAAAACAGGTAAATCGGAGGCGGGGGGTAGGGGGGTGGATGGGGGGGGGGAGACTCGTCCGGCTCACCATCGCTGGTCAACGAGGAGCAGCTGAAGGTGAAAGGGCGACGTATGCACAGGTTGTATTTGTTTACAACCATTATAACAGTGATAATAACGCTGACATGCACTTTTAACATGCGGCAGTTCTCTCCCTATAAGCTGCAGGCTCCGTTCAAAGTCAGCGCACAATAACAGCAGTATTCTCCCGTCTGTGTGCCGCCATTGTCCAGGCCCATGAGGCATGGATGCAAAGCTTCCTCTATGTGTCTGCCTGTGCGTGTGCCAGTGTGTATCAACAGCGGTGCTTATGGACCTGGAGACAAAGCAGTTACCAACCTCCTGCTCCCCCAAATAAAGAAATACGGAACAGGAAGGAAGGATGTGGAGGTGGCAGCTGGTACTGCCACTAGCGCCACACACACACACACACACACACACGCACACACACACACACACACACACACTCGTCCCCATGTCTGGCAGAGGGAGATGAGGCCAGTTGTACCCAGTGCCAACCCCTCTGGAGCCGGGCCAGTCCCGCTGGACCCTCTGGATCGTATTCTGGTCTGGGCCGACGTGGCTGGTCGGTCCCACTGTGTAACTCTAGCTGGGTCTCTGACACAGTACAGGTATGTCCCCTGTGGCCCAGATTACCAGGGGACTGTGTAAACAGCTCTGCTAATCTGAGGAAGTATCCTGTTGGCATATTTCTGAAGCCTGCCTCAGCGACAGGTTTGGTATTTCATTCGGAGAAAAGGCACCGAGAGCAAACAGCGAGAGTGGAGAGAGGACTTAATGTACATATATGTAAATATTTGAATTTCCTGTGTGAGTTTCATTCCAGAAACAGAAAAACCATGTTCTTATTTTCTTTATCTTTAGAAGCAGGGTCATATCTGAAATTACATGAAATGTATTGACGGGACTATGAAAAAACGACTGGATTACAACATAATCTGGCATAGGGACAACGTTTGGGTCTGGAGAGTAACATAGAATTCTGGAGGTAGATTCAGGAATAATTTCTGTGAGAGGCGATGCTACAGTAAAACATGTTAGAATACTTAATGGACCTTAAAGGAAAAAAGAAATTATGCATCTGAATAGTTTTTAGGAGTAAACGGGATTTAAGAGTGAGGATCTAAATTAGGGGGCTGTCGGGTTTTGGATAAAACATCTGTAAATCATTCAAACTTTGAATGATTAAAAGTCAGAATTATTATGAAAGACAGGGGGAAATATAGTATCATATACTATCTTAGAAAATGACACAATGCTTAATGGAATCAAATAACATCGCTGAAATTATAATAGTGTATCCAAATGATAAATGAAAATAAAAATGAAGATCTATGGCGTCCGTGTCTGTGGTGTTGGGCGAACACCACCCTTCGAACCACCTCAGCCGAATCTGTGGATCACCTGCGTTGCCTTCGTCATGGAGATTTCAGGGCCTCTGCGTCTTGAAGTCACTTTAATCTGCTAACAGCTTTGGGCCGCGGCCACTCGCTCATTTCTCGGGCCCCTCTTTCCATTGTCCTATATGTCATCTCCAGGCAGACACTGTTTAGATATTAATGGCTGCATGATGAGATGGCCTCCGTACTCGGCCGCCCTCACTGGATAATTGATCGCGTCGTGAATGACATGATGTGGTTCAGGTTTAGGTCTCGCCGCCTCGCCCGCCATCAGAAGTTTTTTTACGCCGCACCGTTTCACTCTGTCGGCGACGACTTCGCGGCGTCGGGTGGACGAATAAAACGTTTTACGGCGCTTGATAAAAACTTATGGGGAATCGCGTTTACACCCGACGTGCGGAGCGGAGGGGGAGGGGGAGGGGGAGGGGGAGGAGGCGAGGAGGTGGAAAAGAGGAAGGAACAGAAGTGACTGGAAAATCCAGCGGGACATCAATCACACATTTAAATAATGATTCTTACGGTGAAACACAAACAAGTCGAGGGGATCTGCGCGTGGTTTCTTTGATGACTTTTCTATTGCAGCGACTAATCCTGCGGCCAAACGAGAGAAGTAATGAGCATTCTTCGCTGACATGAGTGTGTTTATGGCAGTGCAGCTCTAGCATGTAAAGAGAGATGCATGGAAGCACTTCTCTTCCTTGGAATAAAGTAATTAAGGATCTCCTTCCTCCCCCCCCCCTCCCTCCCCCCCTCCCCCTCCCTCCCTCCCTCCAGCTCCGAGCCAAAGAACCGAGCTTTCCGTATGTCAGTCGATCATCGCCGCAACTTGACATCCTGACCCGGACGTTTAATTTATTGATCTTCATTTAATTCGGATGTACGGGCCCTTTGCTCTTTTAAATTAATCCAGGTTAATTTGGCCGGGGCCCACCCAGCATGAATGGGCCCTCTGTTGGGGCAGGGCCGGCCCCGGCCACCCAGTTTTATGGGAATCTGCAATGAATTAGAAAATCTGTCAATGCGAGAGGAGCCGCACTGTGCGGATATGCCGTGTCACTCCACCTGTGAGAGAACTGCTCTTTGTCCATTATCTCCCGGGCTTACCTGAGGAGAGTTAACCCTGAGGTCAATAACATCTCCACGGTGTTTCATGACTGGCTGGGCCTGGGCCTGGGCCGGGGGGTCTGAGGAGGGCCATTGTTAACACGGGGGGAGCCGCAGACCCACACTTCCTCCCCTCTGTGGCTCCCCCATCAAATACCTCTGGGAAAAGGATCTGTTAAAGAGCAGCGACGGGAGCCGCGAAGATGCGATCGCTTTCACAGGAAAGAGCAGCCACTGTACCGGTTTGTCTGCATTGTGCTTAAAAAAAAAAAAAAAAGAAAGAAACAAATCTTTAAACGAAGTCACAGCATGTAGAACTCCTCGGCGCCCATGTTAATTCAGCCTCGTAATGACACACAATGTACAAATCTACACTAATACCCCGTCCATGAACCGGGCCGTTCCCCCTGAAACCAAGGATGTGGAACTTTTGGCTGAACGCTCTCTTCCTCTTATTTCCCCCTTTAATGCGCTTCATGCTGCCCCGTCGCTCCGTCTTTGTAGTTAAGCACGCTGCTATTCAAATCTAAGCGTCCCAGATTGGACTATAATTTGCCTGCGCATATCTGTTGCTCCGCCTGTAATCATCCGCATGCTCGGAATAATTGTACGATTGTAGGAAACTTTTCGGCTCGGGCATGTGCCAGACAAATAACAAGCATTTTGTCACAGCGCTGCAGCTTTATTCCTCTCAATCCTTGAGAGTAATCACCGAGATATGTTCGCTGACCGTAGCCAGAAATAGATTCAAGATGATTCAAAAAAATAAATTCAGATTTAAATTTTTTTTTTTTTATTCTATCATCATTTTTAGGCCTCTTTTTGGCTTTAAAACAGTCACATGCTGTTGTCCGAATCAGCTTGTGATCATTGTCATCTGCAGTGACTTTACTCAAATGAATGAGTAAGTCCCAGTGCGTTGGGCCAGAGACATTTGAATAGGATTTGACCTTCATGCAAATGCTGGTTGGGAGAAGTTTAAACACTGAGGGGGGGGGGGGGGGGTGTGCGGGGGGTGCAGAGCGGCAGGTGCAGAGCACAGGGGGGGTGGGGGGGGGGGCCCAGGTGTTGGTGCTGCCGACAGTGACACAGGTCGCCTGTGCTGCTGCAAACAAGATGGAAAATCACACGGTGAAACGAAATCTCATTTATATTTTCGACTCTTTGACGCGGTGTCGTGGAGCGCGAGGGACGGAGGATTTGCCTAATTTGACGGGATGTTTTCCAGTCAGTCGAGCATTCGTCAACAAAGCCAGAGAGAGAGCGAGAGAGAGAGAGAGAGAGAGAGAGAGAGAGAGAGAGCTCTGCCCCCATGCATGTTGATTACTGCTCCGTCCCCACCATGGATTTATTTACCCAAACAACTGTCTTCTATTGACTCCCTCTATGAGAAACACAACCCCCCCCCCCACCCCCCCACCCCCCATGTTAAGCACAACCATACGCTCCCTACAGCTAAATGCAGCGACATTAAGTACGTATTGATACATAGCCCCCCCCCTCTCCGCCTCTGCTCCTCTTCATGGAAAACTATGTTGTCACCAGCAGCCCCCAGGGGGCGGTGTGGAGGCAGGGGAACACGACGACGGGGCCAAGTGCATCACCTGTTCCTTGACCCAAAATAGGACACAACTTGAGATTCAATTTTAGCAGCAGCCAGTGGGACCCGGGCCCACGGCAGCGACAGGGCTGTAATGACTGGTGATGAGTGACGATCGCAGGCCCTCACTCACAATCAGCAGCCCCCCCTACCCCCCTCCCCACCCCTCCACCCCCACCCCCCTACCCCGCCCCCCCGCTGGCCTCATTTCACCATACCTGCCACTTTACTGTAGCCTGCCATCAACCGCCGGCACTATTAATACACACGGATACCGGCGCGGTTGCTGCTCCGGCCTTATTTATTTAAAACATCTTTTTTTTTTTTTTTTCCTATTTAGAGGTGTTGCTTTGTTTGTGTTTTTCAAACTAATGGCAACGAGAATTCCGAGGGGAAAAAAGTACAGAAAACTCAAAGTAATCAGTCATCGAAAATCTCCCCCCAGAGCCAGATGAAGTCACAGGCCATTCGCCATCACCAGAGAGACGGATTCCTCTCCTTGATTTCAGCAGCTGCATCTCCCTTTGTTTCCCCCCTCTGCCTTCAATTTGCGTCCCGTCTGGCCGCCATATTAAAACACGATAAACCACAAAACAAATATTTGTTTTTTGCTTTCTCCCTGGACGTGCTCGGCTTTGAAACGCACACCGTCCGCCTTGTCGCTCAAGCTGCCGCTGTGAAATCTAAAGTGACAAAGCGTTTCTTCTGCCGCCCCACCTCCCTCCCTCCCAGGCCCCACAACCTGCTCAGAACTGCAGATGTTTCACTTTTTCATCATTTGGAAAATGTCTACCTGCCCTTTTTCTGCTTTTGTATGTTTAATCCTTTGTGAAGGCTTGTGGCTATTTGTGGTTGTAATTAGGCTGTTTCCATTAAGGAATATTACTGCTAAATGGGTCCATTACTCTGGGCCCTGCCTCGTCATAGGAAAAACGCCTGACCACCGCGGCGATTGGAACGAGGCCCCGGCCTGGATCTAAAAACAGAGACCACTCACACCTGAGAGAGACAGAGGCGAAGCTAGAGTTTCATATCGGGGTCGGAATCCATTTTATTCCGCTGAGCGCCGGCCCTGTGGTGTGAGGGGACTACAGAGGAAACAAAGCAGGTGTAATATCCTGCTCCACGACCGCATTCTCCATTTCCTGTTCGAGACCCTGAGGTGTTCAGGGGATCAATATTTAACTCTACGTCATTCAAAGGTGCGGCGTTTAAGATTTGGCGACATCTAGAGGTGAAGCTGCATGCATCCATCATGTCGCCCTCGCCATTCTGCGCCTGCAGAAGAACCTGTGGTAGACTTCACTTTTGAAAAACTCAGTTTTATTAAAACTCAAAAGACCGGGCTACTGTAATAAAAACATGGCGGCCCCCACAGAGAGGACCCACTCCTCATGTAAATATACATGATTGGGCTTATTAAAGGGGAGTGTAACATTAAGGGGATTATATCATCATGAAAAAGCCAGTAAGTAATTGTTGTGTAACATTTTCAAAAGTGACAAAAATCAACCAAAATCGTACACACTGCACCTTTAATGAAACTATCTTACCGCACATCACAATACATGGTCATATTCATTTCATCGGATGATACATGAACACAAACACCACTTCCTACATCTACGAAACATGTGTATTTAACCTCCTGCTCCGCACGGACTCGGCCTGAAGATCGCGCGGCCGCGCCGACACTGGGCCCCTCTGCGATATGTAAATCACGGACTTCCCCTCAGAACTTCCCGGCTTCTCGGGAGAAGGAGAGGGATATAATTGGGTCTCCACCATAGATCATTTTAAGCAACAGCCATGAAGGAAACCAACACACCCATCACCTGCTGAAAGAGCCGGCACAATAAGCGAGGCCTTGTGTAAGACGCACATTGTCTGCTTAAAGTCCGTGTTGAAAACTCGGGAGTCGTCCTCGCCGTCGCAATCACGCCAGCATTGACGGAGCCCGACTGCCCGCAGCGCTCGCAGTCACCGATACGCCTGTACCCTCCCCTCAATGGGTGACACTGACACTGGGATGTCACCTGAACTTTGTGCCTTAGCGTGCCTCCCGCCTCCCCGCCCTCGCCCCTCGGGGTGATTCCCAGCCTCGGCTCCTCTCGCTCCTCCCTCCTGCATTGAGGGGGCGAACAATGACTCCCGGAGCCCCGGGCCTATTTTTACACCTCCTGCCTTTGTTGTCTCTCCTCGCTCTCGAGAAATGCACGAAATGACGGGGCTGATCAGTTGCACACAAAAAAAAACAAAAAACAATTTTGGGGGGGAACTTCGGAATAAGTGGCCCACAGGGCTGCTCCACAAAGGACTGAGGGCCTTATTGTTGTCGTGTTGTGGGTGGCAGCCCATAGCGTGACAGCTCCCCGACAACAGCTCCTTTCAGATGTGATGCTGTGTGACGTACGGCTGATAATCACAAACACACCCAGACCCGACATGTAACGTAGGGTTTGTGTGAGCTGCAGTTGGCATCCATTGCATGGGCCATTGTTTTGACAGTGTTTGATTTAGTTGATGGGAGGCAACCCCCGCCCCGCCCCCAAAAAAATGAAGTATTACCGTCCATGTAAAGAGGAACGAGCTTAAGGCTGGGCCTGGAGTCATTAGAAAATACTGTACATGACGGACGCTAGAGAAAAACACGCCAAGTCCTCAGCGTGTCGGTCATGTGTCGGCCCTGTATAAATCTGCCGCCGGCTCCGTAACATTCCGCCCCGCCAGTGAAGCGTGCCCGCGGATCTCTGCCTTCATTGTTATTAAGTGCCTCGTATCCTTTGCCTCGTCTTGACCGTGATGACAATGCTTTCCAAATCCCAATCATTTAGGATTCTGTAAACAGACCGCGACTTTCATGTGAGCACAAACTACACACTGAATACCCTCTAATAGTGCATATCAATTGCTAATAGGAACGAGGGGGGAAAGGGAAAACGATGGGGGTGGGATTATCCGTGAGTTTCTAACGGGCCAAATAAATAGTACCATGTGAGCGACTGGGCCCGGATCAACGACCGAGTCCAAGGGGGGGAAGAGTTGCTCTAAAAGCCCTCAGAGTTTCGGAGGGAAGTCAGGGTTCCTGCTTTACCTCAGCATCCCTTCATCATTAAAGGCTTATAGTGTCCCAAATGGATTTTACAGTCACTGCTTTGGGACACAGGTCAACATGAAGTTGTTGGAGGCAAAACAGGCCGATGAAAACCACTTGTGGGGGTATGATGCACTTCTGAATCGCGCGTACGGGACAGGGAGCACAGAGAGTGGCAGTCAGAGGGAGAATACCTCGCGAAACCACATCTACATTTATTTGATGTGGATTTTTAGTTTGGGTCTGCAGCAAAATTGTGCACATTAACATCAGTTCATCAAAAGATGCAAGTCACATGCCTGACTGTTTTCATCCGGATCCATGAAATTCCTGGTTGAACCCCCCCCCCCCCCCCCCCCCCCCCCCCCCCCCCCCCCCCCCCCCGAATCTGGATCTTCACCGAAAGATCTTTTTGACTAAAACCTAAAACCTTTCAGAAAACAAGCACATTTTGATAAAACTACGAACACTATGTTTTCAGGAAATACCTCAACATTTGCACACACAAAAAAACAAAACATTTCTAAAACATTCCTCAGACTATGTCAGACCAAATGGAGCAAAACTCTTATCAAACATACAAAAGTATGCGAGAGGATCAGACCCAGCAGACACTGAGAAAAGTACGACCTCCTCGGCGAGAGAGATGATCAAAGTCTATTCTGATTGGTTGTACCCTCGCACTGATCAGTGATACTGAAACGTCTTGACTGACTATTGTTACTGTAACAAAATGCAGCAAAACAATGGCGCTGTCAAAGGCAGACCGTGACAGTCTCGCCCATCAGGGACACACGTGTCTCTGCCTGATTTGTGTGTGAACGTGAGCCTGAGCCACGACCACGACCACGACGACCACGACGACGACGTCGGCCTCGGGCGCCGACATCAGCCACGGAAATGAGCCAGATCTCCGAACCTCCTCCCGCTGCTTCGCTGAGCACGTGCCGATGCCGACTGCCCGGCTGCGTAACGTGTCCATCGCTTCCTCTCTCACAAGACACGGCGGAGAACATCTGCTGGGGAGGCTGCGAAAGTCAGCCAACATCTGTCTACCTGTCAGCCCCCGCGACCTGCTGACATGCGCTTTCATGATTTAATATCGCGGGGAAAATACAATGTAGCTTCCACGCACAGCCCCCAGCCTCGTGTCACGCTCCCGTGGAGAGCCCGGTGACGACGGCTGAGTCTGCTGCTCTCTAGTCATGAGCCTGAATCCGTGAATGCAGCAGCAGCACATGGAAACAGTTGCAGTGGGACTGACCCCGAGTCAGTCCTGTTTGTGAGAGACGGAGCCTGTCTTTTATCAGTCCCCATTAGAAGGGACGGGGATCTAGTATAAACGCGCGCGTGTGTGTGTTTGCGTGTGTGTGTGTGTGTGTGTGTGTGTGTGTGTGTGCCTTGCTTGAGCGGACACATTAATCTCCATGAGTGAGCGCTAGCAGGTGTTAGCCTATGTCACCCCCCCCCCCCCATCGCCATGGCAACAGAGTCATGGCACCTGGAGGTGTGAGGGTGTGTCCTGTTTTGATCATCTCCACCCACGACAAACACACACACACACACATACACACACACACACACACACACACACACACACACACATAAACACACACATCGCATAGGCTTCGCTGTCTGATTGCACAGTAATGAAGTATTTGTAAATCAAACAGGCATTTCCTGAAACAATAAGCAATCATGTTCTCCGCGGGGCAGCATCCATCCCCCCCCCCCCCCCCCCCCCCCCCCCCCCCCCCCCCGCCCCCCCCCCCGTAGGCCTTTAAGCGCATGATGAGACTCTTCTTTTGGGATCAACTGCAGAATATCTTCCTTACAGCGTAATCATTTCAGCTCAGGTCAAGCACTGATGGTTTTCGGGAGAGCCCCCCTAATGCGCCCTTAAGTCCTCCGGCTCTCTGGCTACGTTTGTCTGGCAGACAGAAGTGAGCGGCGGCTCGCGGAGGAAACGCTTCGGGAGACTTTTGGCCGGAATGCGGCGCGGTTGGCTCCCAGCGGGCCGGGCCGCAGACGGCCCCCGGTGTGGCTGCCACACGTCACGACGGCCAGGGGTCAGCGCTCGGGTTTGGACCCTTCATCCTTCACACTGCCGGCGCATGATTCAGGGAGGGGGTGAGGGGAGGGGGGGTCACGTGTCGGGGGATATTTCTCAGCTCGCTGACCCGCCCCCGCCGCTGTTTCTCCACCCCTCGTCCTCGGGGGACTGTGCAGAGTCCAGGGGATGTGTCAGATAAGCACATCCAGATCCAGCAGGGGGAAGACAAATCGGGGAAAGGATGGAGTCTGACACGGCGAGCGCTGATCTCGAGGAGGGCCGCGTCGCACACGCTTTGTTTACCCTCTGGAAAAGGTGATGGTGGAGCCCGGAGCAGCGACTTAATGCCGGGTGGCAGCTCTCCGAGGCCGGGGACCCCTGGGCTTTCTGCTGCCTGGCCCGGCTGTCATCTTTCTAATGATTTCTTTATTTTGCAGGAAGAGCTTGTCGCCAGGGGAAACGCGCCACTTCCGGCACGGGGGAAACCCGATGCTGGGCCAGGCTGATGCAGGGACCCGCTACGTCTGCAGCCACATCACAAGGGACCAACACACCCTTTCATCCTACTTGTGTTTCTTTGCTTTCTTTCTGCCTGTATCCACACAGTCATCAGTATCACCCTCTCCTGTAGAGCTCCCACTTGTCCTCGGGGCTTTTAAATGCACCTCTCAGTAGTAATAGTTTTCTTTTGACTCCAAATGATTATTTAGCGAACCATTTTGTAACACATACTCGTCACTGATACTTTGATAGCATCTAATTACTTTCCACAAACAATTTGACTTGTTCCTACACGTCAGCCTGGGCGGAGGACGAAACAGATTGCTTAGTGAAGCCTGACATTTGCTATTCTAGGCTTAAAGGTGCAGCGTGTACGATTTGGTGACACCTAGTGGTGAGGTTGCAAGGTTGTATCCGTCACCTCACCCTCACCCTTCTGAACATGCAGGATAGAATATGGTAGACTTCAGTTGTCATTAAAACTCAAGATATGTTTAGTCTGTCCACTCTGGGCTACTGTTAAAACATGGCGGCCCCCGTAGAGAGGACCCGCTCCTCATGTAAATACATATGAATTGGGCTCATTTAAGGGACACGGATGAAAAATAAAACAGTTGGGTGATTACAAATGTATGAAAATGTCAGTGTGTAACTGTTTCGTGATATTTTCAGAAGTGTCAAAAACGACGGACATCGCACACACTGCACCTTTAAAGACGGATTTTCGCAACAATTAGAGATCGACGAGAAAAATGTTGATTGTAATGCTACGGTGAGTAAGCGTGACCGTTTCCATCACAACCAGCCAAGTTACATTACATTGATTTTGTAATGTATCTGTGATCCATTAGTGAGTTTGGCGCTGGCCAGTTGGATCGGGGTGAGCGGGGTCACAGACCTGCACTGACTGATCCCACCCTGGTGAAGCGTCTCTCAGAGGGCGAGCTCATGCA
Source organism: Chascanopsetta lugubris (assembly GCA_016785325.1). Taxonomy (NCBI): domain Eukaryota; kingdom Metazoa; phylum Chordata; class Actinopteri; order Pleuronectiformes; family Bothidae; genus Chascanopsetta; species Chascanopsetta lugubris. The sequence continues at coordinate 125,772 of JAFBJT010105647.1, forward strand.
GCTCCCCAGAGCCCTCACTTTCCTTTTTCCAGCCCTCCATCAGAAACCTTGAGAGGGGCTTGAAGAAAAGAAAACTTCAAACCCCCCCACCCCCACTACCGCCGCCTCCTCCTCCTCTTCGCTGAGTCGAGCATAATCAGGCCCAGCCTCCCAATCATGAAACCCAAGTTGAGCGCAACTCATAAGCCGTTGTTTCTCCACCCCCCCCCCGCCCGCCCCCTCCCCCTCACCCCCTCCTCCGCCCACTGTCCCCCCCCCCCCCCCCCCCCCCCCCCACCGCTGATTGTTCCAGAAACAACAGATGGAAATTGTGAGTGTAAACATGTAAATATTGCAGGAGTCATGGCTGAGAGCAGCGTGGAGCGCAGGGCCGCTCCGCCATCACAGGGAAGCCATTATGGCATGAAACGGAGCAAAGCCTTCAGAAAACAAGCACTTTGTGTCAGAAGTGATAGCTGTCAGGATCCAACACACAGAAGCATAAACACGCACAGGGCCACAAAAACACACGCAGGCCCGGCAGACTGACACACACACACACACTGACGAGGCAGCATGTGTGAATGATTCAGGCCCAGTCGGGATCAAGCCTGATGGAGGATGGACGTTTTTAAAATGAAACCACAGGATTTTTTTTTTTTTTTTTCATCCCGTTGAATTAAAGTGTCGGAATTTCTATTTCTATTGGCAGAATTTGAATATAGATGAATAACACTGATGTTTTTGAGTGTAAAATCACCTGGATGTGCAGACTGAAGCTCTGTGTGTTTCAATCGGGAGTGCGAGGAGGCCTTGTTGCACCACCATGTTTTGACAGAAGCCCAGAACCGACTGGGCCCATTCACCACTAGATGTCTCTAAATTGCGTGCACTGCAACTTTAAAAGTCATCATTATTAAATCATGATTGCGTGTTTAAAGAGTAGCGAACCAGCTCGACCTAATGTCGAGAGAAAAGGCCAAAGGTAACACAAAGGAAACGTGTTTGACTCTGTGTGTGTGTGTGCGTGTGTGTGTGTGTGTGTGTGTGCTGCATGTGAAATGACTCTCATTCTAAGAAATCTTAATTGTGGTCGTGCAATCTGTATCGGGGCACCTGAGAGTCGAAGCACGCAACACAGTCCAAATGTAAACATTTTCAGAGACTGATTGGTATCCAAACCACAGGACCGTTACCTGTCAAGTCTGAGCAGCACTTACTAACTTGATGAGATGTGTGTGTGTGTGTGTGTGTGTGTGTGTGTGTGTGGGTGTGTGTGTAAATCTATGTGTATGTACATGATTATGCATGATTGAGGCCGAGGCCTGCTGGAGACACTAAAAAAAGCTCTGGTTAAAATCAGAGGGAGTCTGCTCGGCTGCACACTGACAACGCCATCCCATAATCTAAAGCCTGCTTCATTTGAATTCTGACGGCACACGAGGGAGAAAACAAAGAGTGAGCGGGCAGAGAGAATCAGCCTTGATGACGCAGACAAATGTTTTGTCGACATGATGCGACGGTCAACGAGAATCTCAAACCGCTTCTGCTCAAACGACACGACAAACACGGACTGAAGCCGCCATGAATCTTGGCTAAATACATGAGTATTGACGGATTGAATGACGTCTAAATGCATTTACAGTCTTCTAACATCTTCAACAACTCCGCACCAACACACACTCTCACTCACACACACACACACACACACACACACACACTAATGAATATGATGCCCATTAGCTTGTCAGATCTGTTCAGAGCCTCCATATCAGAGGGAGCTGTCGCATTACATTTGGATCATTCCAAATATAGACAATTAAAAGTGAACATTTTGAACACAGCACAACATTTTAGCGTGATTAGTCATTATAATCTTCAACGACTTCAACGACCATCTTCAAAAACTGTTTTACCTGTTCGTACACTGTCTATATATGGAATGGAATATTATTGCATATTCCAGAAGCTGCCTTGTGAAAGACATACACACCACAGAGTTGACAATACAAACATTTGACATCGCTTTGATTTACTTATCGATGGTAAATGGGCAGATGAACATCTTTTGAATTGTACTCAGCATATCGCCAGTGTATACGTC
>JAFBJT010105647.1:128942-142778 GCA_016785325.1 Chascanopsetta lugubris
TTAAAAAAAACTCTAAAACTCTAAAGTTGAAAGACATAATGTGACAAGCTGTACCGTAACATGCCACTCTGACCAATGACAGCAGAGAAACGTAACAGTTGCCAGGACAACATCCGTCTTTCGCAATGGTGCGCCACTGGAAATCAAACCTTTCGCTCCATTATCGTCCGTGTCAGACGCCGTCCGCCAGACTGAGCACTATTTAGCCTGTTTGTGTCAGAAAAGAAGAAGAGTACTGATGGAAGCATTCTCGCAGGCAGCCAGCCAATACACACTGGACCATTCATCAGACGAGCTACGCAGCGTCACGCACCCGTCATTCCTCTGCCTCCTGCTGACAATGGGAGGATGAATTCAAAACATCCTGCGCTCAAGCTCTCTTACCTCCCGCTTGATTCTCAAGTTGTTTTCCTGTGTCTGCCCATCTGGGTTTGTCTTTATTCTAACTCTGGTTCAGAGTCCCATATCTCAGGCTCACTTCTCTCAAAAAATCTCCGGCTATGTCGATACAGCCGGAGATATTTGTGAGTCCAGTACCAGACTATGTTAACTTTTTGGTCGTTATATCCAGCCTCACTCAATGAACAAACAACTTCATCATGATCATGATCAATATCAGGTGAAATGAACATTTTTATCATCAGTGGGCAAATGTATTACGCCACAATGATTACACCGTTTCTGAATCAATATCAATGATCAAGTCCCAAATTATGTGCCTATGTATATTTATCTTGATTCAAATATATATATATATATATATACACTGTTCTTGGTGGTTACAGTACAACTCTCAAAAACAGCAAACATTGAAATATGATGTAGGTACATTGTGGGATATACCTTACAAAATAGATAATAACTACAGTATATCAGTGACAACTGAATTATTATTATATTGCTATTGGTGAAAACTTTAGCGAGATAACTACTGGAATGGTCTGATAGTCTGTCAAGTTGGAACATCAAGACGACCTGTTTTCATGAGCAGATAAAAAAAGAAAATGCTGCAAACGTATTTGAGGAGTCTGAAAGTAGAACTACTTGACAAACTTGCAGAACACCGCATTGATAACCTGCTAGTGAGTGCATTGCTTGGGGCATGTACTGTTGAATATGTTACTGACATTTTCTTTGTGAGCTCTTGCTCCTCCGTTTGTCTATATAATAAAAACTTTGAGGGGCAAAAGCCTTGCTTAAATTATACAAACGGAGAGAACATTTTAAAGTTTCAGCATGTCCCACTTTGACCTTATTTGATCTTTAAAGTATACAAGGTGAAGAAAATATGATGTAACAAACGACAAACTAAACATACATTTAATGGCGAGTGTGAGACAGCGAGTGGGAGCGATGTGGTAAAATGGTACACCCTTCAACCGCCAACATGACATCTTCCAAGTTTCTTTTTAAATGATATTGAATTTCTCAATGTACTGCATTACAATGTTAACATCAATGTAAAGAGTATGTGTTCATCGGGTGATAAAGAAGTGGAGCAGTGAGACAATGGAGATGTTGGTCAGGCTAACTTAATTTTGCTTGATGATGATAAACTCACACAAGCACGGCTGGCATGGAGCGTAAGAGGGGGCGGGGGGGCGGGGGGGGCTGGAATGTTACCACAAGGTAACACTATTCATGGGTCACACCACATCGCTGAGAACAAGACTGCAACATGCACATACGGACACATGACGAGCTCATACCAGCAAACCTAACAGTGGCTCAAGTGTGCAGTCTGACGTGCTATTGTTGAGTTGCTACATGCTGGCAGGCGTGTCCCATCCACATCCAACCACAGATCTATCACTTTCCTGACTCCACTTCATCTACCTCCACCTATCAAAACCTTTTTTTTTTTAAGGAATTCGCTACATGTCCGTGCAGATGCTGCAAAGCAGAGTCACAGATGAAATGACTAAAAGTGTGAATCAAGCATGGATACGTAGAACTAAAAGTGAGAGCCTGGCTGAATCTTTGGGAAGAGACATTGCCATGGTGATTCTCTGTGATGATGAAAACTTTCAGAACATGCCATTACGTAAGAGACTTGGCTGAGGGACTTCAGTACCTGTCGTTTCAACATTCCCCAGCTTTGAAATCATCACCTGAAACCCGGTGACAAATTTCACCCTCCCTACAGGCATATATTCAAAAAACACAGGATAAACAAAAAAAGGACACCCCCACCCCTGGGTTTCGCTGACATAGATTCTCTTCATGGTTTTTTTTTGCAAGAAGGGATTTGAAAAGTTTGTTTGAGCTGCAAGTAGAGTCATGCTTGTGTCGCGGACCAATACTACGCACTACTGCTGGAATGCAGTAGAAAGCAATCCACTATTAAATGAAGCAACACACTGGTATGAAGGTGTGAGGGTAGAATAGCCTTTTACTGGCAGGTATCTTCCCTGGATCTACTGAGAAATATTTGCCTAAGGGAAGATCCATGTTTTGAGATGTGTCCTGTCAAACTGGACAAGTAAACAAAACACAAACTGCACAGATGATCCATCTATAAAAAAAAAATGCCCCCAGGTAATAACTCAAAAAAAGAGTCATGCAAATGGCAAATGTTTACATGGTGGTATTACCTCGCCAAAGGCTCCTCTTCCTATCACCTTAAGGATTTCAAAGTCTTCTTTATGAAGGCGCATCTGCTTCACCTTGGACGTGAATGGTTTGGCTGTGGAGAGAAACATAGTAAAAGTCAGTACAACTCATATCAAGAAGAAGTTACACAGAGGACTTGATCCAAAAAGCAACATTTGTTCACACAATCTTTAGGGGGACATACATCAGTGTATATAATCCTTCAATTTATTACTGGAGAGAAACGTAGAGTATAAACCAAGTCCACTAAAGGAAATGAACAAGATTAAATAAGACTAAATAAACACAGGAATACAGCAAGTATGACAAAGCAAGATAAGCATCAGAATCCTTCAAATATAATGACAATCAGAACCGCCAACTATATTTAACAGTGAGAGCTATAATGTAAATATAAATTAAGTATTGCTAGAAAGCCAAAGTACACAGCAAAGGCAGCTAATCAAAACAACAGCTAATCTCAACCAGCAATGTGAGGGAAACAAATCATGTCAAATGGTATACATGCAGTCTCGGAATTAAATTCACAATATTAAAGCTGAAGAATCAAAACAAAGAATTTTCAAGATGGAGGCAGATCCCTGATCCTCTTAAATTCAACATCTGCAACTAAGACAGGGCTAAAAGCCAAGCGAAGGGTTGAGCAGCAAACCCTTACGGAATATGAATTAACGTATTGGTCATATCCCCCAATTGTGAGCTGACATTGCAAACACTGACACTGTCCAACTATCTGCAGCACCAACTGCAAGACTCGTGAAAAGTGGTACATTTCCTGCGTGAATAACCAAAAATGAGAAAATGTAGACTTTTATCCTCTGTTCTGAGCTTGAAATATACTTGTGGTGGTCATCTGGAAAGCGACCACTTACGTACTAACACACCCCCAACTCCAAAAATGGATGGCTTACTAATTCAAATGAATGTTATCAAAGAGGCAGTGACCACCTGGAGCGCTTTCCAGCACATGACACCGGACACAGGGGGGCTAAATGATAAAGCTGGCTATTGTTAACCCCGCAATTCTAGTTCCTGGTGGGAAAGGGACTAGGGAGGGATCAGCAAGGGACACCGGCATTCTCTCACAAAGCTCAACAGATTCCATCTATGGCCGACAAAGTCAGCATTTCCCTCATTTGTGGAGAGTTATTCAACCACTTCCTGGTTTATATGATTCCAACATGCCAAGGATAACCTGGATTTGCTGCAAGTTCAGCAGGGTCAGCAAAATGGTCACACTGATGTAATGATTTCCTGCCAGTCATAGAGACATCACTTAACTATTCATTTTCATATATGTAATTTTAATGGTGTTTGTCTAATTTTAGAATGTGTTTAAGAGTTTTTAACAAGAGGATGAACACGGTTTAGATTTATTAGCATACACACCAGACAGCATTCACATACAAATACACTAATTTAAATAGAGTGACTGTTTTGGTTAACAAATGACAAACCGCTGGAGTGTGTGTGTGTGTGTGTGTGTGTGTGTGTGTGTGTGTGTGTGTGTGTGTGTGTGTGTGTGTGTGTGTTTCTGCTGACTGTCACCATGACTTAACCTTCCAAAAAAAAAACACTAGTTGAAAGAAAACAAACAGGCCACTCAAATGTCCATTATTACTTGCTCCCCAACTCCTTTACAGGAGCCAGTGCAACGTGCCATGTCCTGGTTCACACTACTACACATCAAAATCCGAGGCAACACTGACTGAAAATGACAGACGAGTTCCAAAGGAAACCAGAGACGTTTATAATATGTCTCGTGTTTGATTGAACCCCTTTTATTTGGAGTGAAGAACCCATCACTGGCCACTAGTGAAAATATCACCACAAGTCTGCAAAAACAATGACAATGTGGCAACACACAACTGAATTTGTCCTTTTCACTGTGCTTACTCCTACATGCAAACCACACAGCAGGACAACCTCCAACAAAAACACAAAGTTTACACCAAAGAATGATCCATGCTTTTCTTCAGCAGATGCTTGGTTGGCTACAGGTCCAATCCAAATATAGTTGACTGCAGTGTCATCCGCAAAACCAATGTAAAGCTGAGTGAACGTGGTCTGAAAAAATGTGAAATTATGTCCTGTTTTAGGACAACTGTCATCCACACGACCACATGAAAGCTTGGCAATATTGAGTCTCAACTGTCAAAGCAACTGGAGGACACACTCATAGGTAACAAATCTATCCACAGGCATAACCAACTCCAAAACCAATTTTAACTTTGGCCAACCTCTTGGGCCAGTCATAGCATGTTTTCCATGGTGGAGATAATATCTGTTACTTAAAATCTCTTTGGGTTTATATTAACTCATGTTTCAAAACTACACAAATATGCTTGGGTAGCATTAGATTCCGCTAGAGTTGTTTTCTGTGTTCAAGCACAACAAGGCAAATAAAAGTTGTTCAATTCTACATACAAGATAGTTTCTGTTACTGTTGAAAACCTATTAAAATCCTAAACACCTCATACTTTATTATTTTTATTAAAGGGGACCTGTTGTGGTTTTCCTAACATTTAAAGTTAAACACACTGTTGTAGTGTAGAAGTATCACTAATAAGCTGGTCGAACCACATAAAATGACCTAAACGCATGTTTGAGTAATTTAACAGACTGTGGCTTCAGCAGCTTCAGCAGCAGCAGCAAAACCTGCGCTTTGCCACACCAGGCAATTTGTGACTTCACAAACCGAGGGTGGGCGTGTGTGTTTGCACTAGAGGAGGTCAATCAATCAGAGGCACTCTGCAACCTAACTATACGGCTCAAAAGGGCACGTGATCTCGCAATGCATTGTGGGCCGCCGGCGCCATTTTAGCAGGCAACAGGCTTTGTTTACACTGCTCAGTTAGACACGGTGCTACAGAGACAGAGGCACAAACACAGGGATAAATGGACCGCACAAAACATAAGGGCGATGGACCGTGCCGAGACAAGCTGGACCCTGTTCCGGCGGCTCGGTATCTCGAAAGAATTAGTAAAAAAGGTGGAATTGATCCATACGAGCACAGCGACTGGACAAAAGATTTCAATGATCTGAGCTGACCTTGTCTTCTATATCATCAATGGAGTTATTATACCTGCAAAGAATTTCTTCTTTAAGGGCTCATGGACTAACGAACTTTGGGTGGGTGCAAGACCTCAGAATGTTCTGTGTTAAAGAGAAGACCATTGTTATTTCCGAGGTAAACAACATGCTTTTACCTTGTCCCACGGTGCTGCTTGTTTGTTTGCTTTTGGCTAACATATGCTGGTGTATGCTGGACACATTTGTTTCAAACAAACTATATCGTAAGCCTGGAATGTTCAGTGTAAATTGTACGCTTAAAAGGCCATTCCGGCTCTATCATATACGGACATACTCATGTTCACGTTTTGAACTCGGTTGGTTCTCCATGCAATGTTTATGTTTTGCAGTGAACGCTGCCAGCTGAGAGCCGCCTGCGAGTGTGAAACTTGCTTTCTTAAAAGGCGGGACTAACCTTCATTTTCAGCCAATCTGGGATCGCCTACCGATCAGCCAATTGGGAGATTTGAGGTTTCAAGAGGGGGAGGGGGGAGCCAAAACCCTGTGTTTCTCCTGAAGCAGTAATTCCAGATTTTTAAAAGGGCTCATTTTAAAAAACCAAAGCGTTTCTGAGACTATAAATACAATTTATCCTCATTATAGAGGCTAAAGAACAAATAGAAAATCCCTTAAATGGGCACAATAGGTCTCCTTTAAACAGACATTTAAATTCAAGCAAATCTTTTGTTGTGTATTGTTGTCACATGTTCAATTCCTTGGAATTTGTCTTGGATGTTGAATGTATCTAAGATTTTACACATCATGACAACAATTGCAATGGTTCATGGGAAAGTTAACATTGAGTCCAAGAGTAGCTCTAAAGGTGGTCGCTGTTCTGCTACATTGCTGGAATAACAATGCCCCCATGGGTGTGTACTGTTTCGAAAGGACTGTGACGAGGAGTTATGGCACAACATTCCTACATTGAACCGGATGCAGAAAAGAGGCTTATAGAACTGATGTAGACAAATCTGTTCTTCAGAGATAAAACCTTTTGTCCAGCAGGTGCTTCCCATTCACTTGTCAGCCTAACTCAAGTGTTTACACGCCGACTTCTACAACAGGACCAGTGCTATAGGCAAGACAACGAAGCCATTACTCGCTAATCTGGGGTGCATTGCTTCCTCACCCTCATCTTCATCTGAACTGCTCTGACAAGCTTGAGATGCATTAGAACCTACAGCTCGAGGAATAAGACACACGTATATTTTAAGATTCCATTCTTAATCGTACAATTCCAGCTGTCGTGTGAGGAGGGGGAACAGAGTAAGGACAGTTGAGAGAGAAAAGGCTTTGATTAGTAGCTGCATGCTGACTCAGGAGCTCCACTAAATCAGCCACATGAGAAATGCCTTTCATCTCTGACTCAGGAGCCCACAGCCCCTGTCCACAACAAAGCACACGTACAAACATAGACACATACAAGTAGGTGCACTAACGCATGCATGTGCACGTGCACACACAATTAGATCTAGTTCACCACATCTACATCTAACACATAATTGGTGGCTCGGTCTTCCTCTGGCTTTGGTAGAAATACCGCAACCGGACAGATTATATGAGCCACTTTTCAGAAGAGTAAAAATGAAGATCAGTCCAACAGCAGGTGGTTTCGATGCATAAAGCCACATTTAACCTGTCATTCTGGCCTGTAATTTGTAAATGGAAATCAATTATGTTGTGTGTTAGAATGTTTTGGAAATACTGGCCCCACATGTCGGAATGCAGGGTTAAAAGATATTACTCAACGACTAGAGCCTTTAAGTTCACAAAGTTTCCCTTCGGGATTAATGCATTTGTGCTTTGCCCGATTCATGCCCACGTACTTTGTCCCTCAATTACCCAGGAGACATGCCATAAAAATTGGTAATAGGTCTTTACTCACTTGCTAAATATACAAGAGGGCCTAAACATAGCAACGGTTGCTAAAACAAGGTGTGGTAGGAACCCCAGACAAGGCTTGGATAGGTGGCTGTCCAAGCTTTAGCATGACTGCGGCTCTTTGTTTTAAGATGGTTTTGCAATGTGTCGAGCGAGTGAGGCAAGATAGGAAAAAAATGACAGATTAGTCACATTCACATAAAGCATTCTCTGTGGGAAAGAAAACATCCATCCACACAATCTGCAAGCCTGTGTGCACGCAGATACACACTTATTCTGCACTGAGCACACATGTTCAGCCACAGGCCTTAGGATGTAGCTAAACTGGAAAAACACGAGTGACACCAGCTAATCCACATAGCGAGACTGGTTTAACCCAAAATGCTCAGCACTTATTATGCCTGTCCTACTCCCTACTAGCAAGAACCGTGTGAGCAGTGTTTGTGAGATGGTTGGGAGACTCCGAGCGAGTGTGTTCTCTTTGCAGCCAACCCACAAATGATATGCTCGGTGCTCACAAGAGGCCTCAGTCCAGCCTCTTCCATGTGATGTCTCCAGGGCGTGCTCATGTGAAATTTGTCAGAATAAGTGTGTGTGCATGGTTACACACACAGTGTCTGTATGTGACTCAGTGCTGGGTGTAACTGAAAGCAATTATTTCTTTCAGTGACTTATTTTGTAAACGTAATTATTGTCACAAATCTAAACGTTGCTACTTCCCATTCATGCTTCATTTCAAAGGCAACCATGAAAGTACTAAAAACTTGACATAATACTATTGACATAAGTGGCACGGCATCGCAAGTTTGCCCCCTATTCAGAGGTGGCTGTGGGTGTGTTCTGCACTCTTCACTTCAAAACAGCGCACCCGTAGTTTGAGTCAATATTTCAGCAATACAAACATACAGTCAACTAGCACATACAAACTTGTGCATTACCCAAGTCTTAGAAGAAAAAGTGTGACTGCCAGCAGAGGACTTAAGTGTCAGTGCCCAGACAGTAGTCTTCTGGTGTGTCAGTTAGCAAAATTATGCCTCATAAGGGCATTATTAAGGTAAGCATTAGGGAATCTTAAACCTAATCTCTATTTTTTTTATTCATGAGCAGCTGAACACGTGCATCATTTTAATGGAGGACGTGAAGGATGACTGGACAAATGTGATGCACTTAGTCTTAGTTTGTGACTGATTTAGTTAACCCAAAGTTTATATGTGGGTTTTGCAGTTGATTGGTTCGACATCAAGTATAGTTTCAGTCAAGCAGGATTATCTATGCTCTGAACCAGGGGTCACCAACCTTTTGGATGTGTGTGGTCGGGTCACATTGAGTTCCCACCTGACCTACTGTGTAGTAAAATGGCCTTTTCAAAGTTAGAGTCTGTAATTACACGAGGACGTGATCGCAACACAGTCTGAATGACATTCAGACTCAGTGACATATCAACCGTAAACTAATTGTGTTGTACATGCGCCTGTCTGTAGTTGCGCTGACAAACAGTTGCCTGAGTAAACAGATACGCAAATGTATATTGTTTCTACCATTCATACCGCCCAGCACTACATGACACTATTCCTGTTCTACATTCGTGCATGTTTTGCATGATTTAAAAAAAATCCAACTGTCTATGACTTGACACCTGTTTCAGAACACACCTGACTTGGTGGCTGCATGCACCATGTTGACTATCCCTGCTCTAGGCTATAGTGTATGTAGAGATTAACCACCCGTTTCCACGCACTATGCAGTTGTGGTGTGAATTAAAGTGATTGAGAAACAAATGTGAGAGGGATGAACAGCAATTTTGGAATCAAATCAACAGGAGAAAGATTAAAATTAGAAACTGAGATGGCACAGAGGAGAAAAGGGCAACTGAGTTCAGCTTGTAGAAGAAAAACTAACAAAGTAAGACACACTCAGGCCCAGTCAGCAGCTGAGCCAGTTACAGTAAGTGTCCAACCCTCACACCCCCACTGCACTCCAACCCCATCCTCAAATCCAGAGTAGGATGGAGAGACATCTGGAAGCCATAATGGGGATTATTTACAACCACAGTGAGGTAACGACACAAAAATGCCGTTTGCAAGGAAGACAGGGGAAACGGAGAGAGAGAGAGAGAGAACGAGAGCGAGAGAGAACGAGAGAAAGAGAGAGACAGACAGACAGACCGACAGAGGGGAAGAGAGGGAGAGAGAGGGAGAGAGATTTACTGGATCTGACACGAACATGGATGATGACAAAGAGCAGAGGAAGAGACCTGCAGATGGCCTTTCCTCCAGTGGACCATGGCGGGACCATTGGAAGGGTCAAACTTATCGCACCTCATAAGCCGGCTGGGAGTTTTCCTACACTATGTAAACCTTTGCTGGGGAAACACTCTGCTTCATAAAAGAAAGGCAAATGATAGGCCTGGATAACTCTGGCCTCTGATGATGCCAGGGTCATAAAAGGCCATTCTTGAGGGAGGGCAGCCCTCCCTCCCCCCATATATATTATGACAGCCAGTGAACACGTATAGGAAAAAAAAAAAGAACTTGGAACCACCAACTTCAACTTGGACAATCTGGTTCTTAACAATCATTGAATCTGTTCCCCCTTTTTTTTCATTTCAGTGTAAGTCATACACATAAAAAGGTACCAGCTGTCAGTTTCCCTTGAAGTCACACGGCGCAGGCTTCTCCTGAATTGCTGCAGGCCCGGCTGTCTACTATTTTAACCTTGGATTCAAGATGGCTACATATGTGACATATCATTGCAACTGTGTCAGCATAAACCACAAAACCAAATGTTCCTGCAACAGCAACTTCTCCCAAAGCATTATTCCATTGTCCTGACACAAAAAACATTACACTACTAAATTATTATTCAATTCCAGATGAATGTATTTTAAACCTATCAACCTGCGGGAACAACTTGTACATATTTGTTTGGTTTTTGGGCACGTTGAAAGATTACGTTTTTCACAAATGTTCTCCTCTTCAAAAATACAAGATAGCAACGAGGTTGTAATGGTTACCTCCTTACAGTCACAACGTGTTACAAACATTGTATTTGGTTCATTAAAACCAAATAACTGCAACAAAGTTATGGTAGAAGGAAAAGCACACAGTGGTCCTCGGTGATTCTAATAACAGTCCTTAAAGGGGAAAGTGACTCATTGCCAGAGGCACATCCAAAACACAGCCGTATAAGTAAATCAACTGCAAGTAGCTTAAAAACATCCGGTAAATTACAGAAATTATAGACAGAATTACAACCGGGCCCTTTTATGTCACAGCCAGAGGTTCTCCCGGCAGCTGTAAGGAAGGACGCAAGACTAGCCCTGTTGCCCGACCAAGTCCAATAAAAGTTTTTATTTCTCAATAAGTTATCCTCCGAGGTCGCACACTCACAAGCTCTCTGTTCCTCAAAATCAGTACAGCAACGCACTTTATGCATGTATCAGAAAGGTGGGCACATCAAATTCATGAGGAACAATCATGGGCTTAAATATATGGCTTGTAAACACGCCATGACATCAGAGTTCCCTCGTGTATTCTTTGTTGTCCTGTCATACCAATAAGAGGGCAGGAATTGGCAGGGGGCTGAAAACAATCTGTGCCCCGCAGCATGAAATACACAAACAGGATGTTCCTAAAATATTAAGAAACCACAAACACCAAAGAAAAGAAGTTAGGCTGGGCTTGACAAACAATAGATCACATTAAGTGTGTGTTACAACTCACACTGCAGCAGTGAGCGCACACACAGGCAGGGAAATGTTAGGGAAAAAAATACTTTGGCTCAACTTCAGCAGTTTCTGCTGCTGGTACAGAGAGTGTTCCCACTATATCATAGAATTCTGCAAGCATGCACATTGGCCTGTTCAAACCATAAGGCTAACTATCGGATTGACTCAATTATCTTTCAACATTGGGGCCAACACTGTCAGAAACAGTGATGGCGATACGATAGAAGGGTGACAGGGAAACAAATGTCCAACAAAATTCAATTCATGAGCCAATACTGATTTACTCCAAGATGTGGATTACAAAAAACGATTTTCAAGGAAATAGCAAAAACAAGAGTGATTTAGAAGTTTTATCACGCATAGTAACAACAATAAAAATGAATTGCACAAGTCTATACCTGTATATAAGTTTAAAGACTACTTCCTGTTCCTTAAGCAGCGTTGTGCTTTTAAACTCTTCTAACTGGCATAGAAAGCCAAACAACAGATAAGCAGCAAAACATGTTAAAAATGTGGAGTTGTGTCACACCCTCTCAGTGTGCTTGTACAATGCATGAACTGTTTTGCTTTCTAGAGAGCATTCATATCGGTGCCTTCAGCTACCATCAGAGGCATGACGAATCTGTAACGGATGTAATGTGAATTACAAGGCCTGATGAAAAATTGACTGTGGGTGTCTGCATCCTCGTTTACGAACGGCTATTTCTGTCCGTCCACACTTAAATGCACCTATGGAGTTATCGAAGTAGCAGACGTGTTTCAAAAAGTCTCTTTTTATGGCTCGAAGTAAAACTGTGCAGTCATGCCGAGGACGCCAAGAATACATGTGACAACAGCAATGCCTAACTAAAATAAATTAGATACAGCATGGAGGTTGCCACCAGAGAAACAGACGCTGACAGCTGTATGAATCTTAGCTTTTACTGCCAGCAGAAACACTTGCGAGTCAGCCCCAGGAACAAATGACTTTATGGCAGCCTGTGAGGGCCTTCACAGGCCACAGCTCCCACATCAACCTGAAAGGAAAAACACTACAGGCTGGTTACAAGAGCCAGAGCTGCAAATACTGGGCATGTGCTGAGGGAATGTTTAGCAACCCAGACATCATTTTCCAATACCAAAACCATGAAGCTCCGAGCTGGCATGGTACAAATACAAGAATGTAGCTGCACTGTGGCACCTCATCAAGTTCCACCAGCACCTTCTAAATTTTAGGATCAGTCAAATGAAAGTCACCAATCACTTAAACAAAAGTAAGACTTTACTACCAATGGTGTTCCCGCATGTCAACAACATCCAGCAGCGTGCAACAACATTCTGACAGATATTATTGCCCAACTTTCCTACTGCCTTTTGTGGAGTCATTCTCTTACTGTCTTTTTTCCCCTCTCTGGATGTCAGCAGCTTGTGGAAAATGAGGGGGGGGGGGTTGTGCTATGGGGCCGATGCAGCTCCACTGGTACAGTCCAGCACTGACACTGCACCATTTAAGGGTTTGATTCCCATTGGGACCACCCATACTATAAATGGATCCACCAGGAGGGATGAAACTATCCATGAGGCATTCATAAAGTGCTTTAGAGCAGTGGTGAATGGGATAACAATGATAAGGAAGGCATCTGACATGGACTGAGAAGGAATTTCAGGTCTAATGTAGAAAAGATGGGATGAAGGGAGGGCTGGAGGAGTGAAAGGGAAGGGAATAGAGATGATGAAATAAATTATATGAGAGGCAGGGGAAATGAGGGTGGTGAGATAGGTTGGAGGATGGCAAGAAAAAGAAGGGAGGAGTTGTGAGAGGAGCAAACATTTCAAACATGGGTGGAGCGGAAAGAGGTATTTAAAAAAACACAGATGTCTGTGAGAGTGAAGCTACAATGTCTACTTATACTCATACTACATGGAAAGGTTCCATTCACAGAAACACTCACCAGCCCCACGGCTGTCACTAGAGAAAACAACCCGAGTGCTGTTTAGCCCATGAATGATCCAGGTCTTTTCCATTCAACATTAAGATGTCTTCAGCTATGGGCACCCTATGGCAATATGTGTCATGATGAAGGTAACCTAAGATCCCTTTCATTCTGTGGAAACCTGCCTGGCTGGATGTACTCAAGCTGGGGCCGATGGGAAGACAATGACAGAGGGGTAAAAAAAAAATAAAATAAAATAAAATAGGCCATGGTGGCAGCTATTTTCACATTGGATGCTTAAATGTACATTGATTAATTAAAATGTGATGATGTTGAATGTCATCAAACTTGCCTGAAGTTCCAATGTAGTACGTCAATTGTGTCTGAATAATTGCAGAGTGAATGATCTGAGCACAAAAAGATAGGAAGCAAGGGTGGGAGTCAACTAAAAAGATTTTATGAACTTTATTTTAGTTAGCATGAGCAGCACTCCAGCTTAGCTCCATTTTCATCTTTTCTCGCTCAATAAAATGTTCAAAGTTCAGTGCACTGCCCTTAACACTGACATCACATGAGCTGTCACTATATCAGTTATAGTGTACTGGATTTCTTGACCTCTAGTGGTGAAG
>JAFBJT010105648.1:0-23821 GCA_016785325.1 Chascanopsetta lugubris
TTTAAGATGGCTGAGTGCCTTGTCGCACGTTTGGCCGCACAAGAGGAGCAGATTCAGCTCCTCACCCGGGATATATGCACTCTCCGGGATGGACTCTGCGGGGGTTCGGTCACCGCCGCTATCGCGGGTGTCTCCCCGGAGTTGGAGAACCTCCGAGCCGAGAACGAGAAGCTTAGGTACCGGCTACTGCACCTGCGCCGGGGTCTGCAGGCAGAGCTGCAGCTAGAGGAGACTCCGGGAAGCAAACAGCAGCCGGGTGGCAAGAGTGTCAAGGGTTCGGGGAAAGACACAGACAAAGAACAACAGATAAAGACCAAGGCAGAATATAAGGTGCAAAGAATATAAAGTGTTAAACATTATTTTTTATCACGAGTGAGTGAATAAGAAGTACCTAACACGCTGTTCCAGTGTGAGTAACGGGCCTATGTCACTTTAGGCCAACTCCAGCAGCACATTTAAAAAAAATAGCTGCCCAATATTGTGTGTGTGAGTGTGATAACACAGCAGTCAAATATATAAACGTTAAATCTTGAATATAGTTTCTTCGAGCTCAGTCCAAGTGAGGTCAAACTTAATTTTGAGGTCTTGGTTATAAGATACAGGCCTTGATATCAGGTTAAAGGTCCATTATGTAACATATTATGAAATATTTACTGATTTGAAGTGGATGAATATAGAATAACTATGCTCATAATATTGTTATTAGTGTATGATGCCTTTAATGTGCAAAATGCTTTAATGACCCAAGACGGCCATCGGATATGCTCAACAATCGCAGGTCTTCGTCATGGAGGCCACCACGTTGTACCACTGTGTCTTTAATAGATCTCAGAATGGACACTAAACACCTTTTTAAGTTTTGAGATCTGAAAGGTACCACAGGTTCCTCCACAGGTTTGAAAGGGAAGGATGAAGTGAGATAGATTCAGCTGCAACACGCAACTGAACCACAAGATGTCTCTGAATCTTACACAATGCATCTATTAAATGACAAGTTGTTTAGAGCACAGGTTGGAGAAGTGTTGATTTTATGAACTCATCCACACTCAACCCCCTGATATCAAGGCCTGTATCCTTCCTTCCTCACTGACTTGCTTCACCACTACTCTTCCATTGTTAGCCTTCTCTTCTCTGCAGACCAACCTGCTGTCACTTCCTGTCAAAACCAAACATTGGACTTTGGACGGAGTCTTTTCCATTGCTACTCCCCTTTTCCAAACAAATCATAGACTGCACTAAACTGTCCAAACCAAAGCATCACCAAAAAACATCCTAGTAGTTATATTTGCTTTCTTGTTTTTTGACCTAGAAGCTTGGTGTCCTTGACAAGTGTTTAAGGAGATATTTAATGAAACAAATGATTATTCTTTTACTTTTTTTTAACAGGTGGGCCTCCAGGATTTCAAAGCACAGATCAAGAAGGAAAAGAAGCAGGATAAGGCACAAGGAGATGGAGGCACGAAAGAGGTAAACCAAGATACCACCTCTCATTTACACTCCCAACAACAGAGAATTATGCGACTCAGCCTCACAATCAGCACCTTGAATTTGAATTCTCGTCATCATTTTCCACTGTAGCTGAAGCCCTGGCCCGAATACATTGCTGAACGCCTCAGCCTCTATGAGGAACTGAGGAGGGAGAGCGATGCACTGCTGGCAAAGAAAGCTGCAGACAGCAAACCCATCACTGTGACACTACCAGATGGACAGAAGGTGGCCGGGAAGGCTTGGATCACCACACCATACCAGTGTGTCTGTGATATCAGGTTTGCACATTTAACAGATGGACAATCACGTCTTATATCAACTTTGTAAATATATTATCACCGTATGTCTGCCAATATGATGACTATAATGAATTGAATGAAACCTGGCTTCCTCATGTTTCCCAGATGTGACCATGTTTATTAATATTTGTTGACATGAAAGCAGCTGACATTATTCTGTTAAATTTCGACTTGTTGACCAATACAATGTCTTGTATTGATCTTACAGCCAGGGCCTGGCCAACAATGCTGTGATCTCCCGGGTGAATGGCGAGCTGTGGGATCTGGACCGACCACTTGAGCAGGACTGCTCTCTTGAGATCTTGCACTTTGACAATGATGATGCTCAGGCTGTGAGTGCAGATTAATCCCTAGAAAAAAAGAGATTTATTTTGTGTCCCTAAAAGAAAATCTATGATCTGTAAATCAATCCTTTACTGATTTCCTTCAGGTTTATTGGCACTCCAGTGCTCACATCCTGGGGGAGGCAATGGAACGCTTTTATGGAGGTTGTTTATGTTATGGACCCCCGATTGAGAACGGCTTCTACTATGACATGTTTCTGGATGGTCAAAAGTAAGCAAGTGTTTTCACAGTGTCAATGTTTTTGCTATTGTGAATGAATTTTTCACCTTTCTGTTGAAAGATAATGAATAACCATATTATTGAATTGAATTGAAGTATTTCAATTCAATTCAATTCAATAATATGGTCTACAACATTTTGGAATCAGTGGGTTAAATCCAAGGTCTAACCCTAACAGAAGAGGGAGTTCTTCTCTTGTAAAGAAGGGGGTTCTTCTAAAACTCTGGCACAAAGTCATGATGTCAAACATGATCAGATAACCACATCAGAGTATCCATGAGCGTGAGCCCTTGGAATGACTGGAACATGCTTGCTGTTTCCAGGGGAGTGTCCAGCATTGAGTTTGGGGACCTGGAGACATTGTGTAAGTCTGTGATGAAGGAAAAACAACCGTTTGAGAGACTGGAGGTCAGCAAAGAGACACTGCTGAAGATGTTTAAGGTGAGAAACAGAATTATTCGTGTGTATTAAATACTTAATTTAATTGTATTATAGCAAGTTAAATGTTAAAAATACAGTCTAAATTCATGAAATACGCAACAATATGTAAAATTCATTTCAAAATAGGTCTAGATGAATGAATATGTTAGACTAAACAAAATAATAATCAAAATATATAATATATAATTCAAAAATATTTTCATTCATACAAATGCAATCTTTAAAATACTCTCAAGTATCCAAGATGTTTAAGTCCTCTTCTGCCTAAACTGCTCTGGGAATATCCTCCACCCATTCACTGACATTCAAAATTCAATTTCAGACTGAACTCGTCCTTACATGTAAAGACAATGTTGCACGTATGTGCTCTGAATATTCTCTCTGCTGAGCATAACTCTTAATTTATATCTTTTAGTACAATAAATTCAAGTGCCGCATTCTGAATGAGAAAGTCACCACTCCCACTACTACAGTCTACAGGTCAGTTTGTTTTCAGTGTAAACAAGTGATTCTTAGTTATTGTGATTTTTATCTTGTTTTTTTAGTGTTGCAAAGCTAACAAATGTGCAACTTGTGAATTTTGATTAGATGTGGGCCTTTGATTGACCTGTGCAGAGGTCCCCATGTCAGACACACAGGCAAGATCAAGGCCATGAAGATCTACAAGGTATCATGAATATATACACATGATCTAATTGTAATAATAATATCTGCAAAAGAGTGTGTAAGAACATTTTCAACCTCTTCCTCTTCATTCGCTTTCCATCAGAACTCCTCCACCTACTGGGAAGGCCGTGCCGACATGGAAACGCTACAGAGGATCTATGGGATTTCTTTCCCAGACTCAAAGATGCTGAAGGAGTGGGAGCGTTTTCAGGAGGAGGCCAAGAATAGAGACCACCGCAAGATTGGCAAAGTGAGTCACTGCAGGCGCTCGTGTTCAAGCCCACCCAACTGGCTCAGGGCTATAGTCTGACACTCATAACCCAATAAGTGGCAGATTTGGATTCACAATGGTACAGTGTAAGAAGTATGACATCCCCTACGAGGATTGTTGAGGTTTGAGGAAATTATAGTGTCTCAATGTTTTTCCGAGAGGTTTTAGTTGACATTAGAAACACCCAGAATAAACATTTACAGTGTGAAGGAGTTGGTGACACACAGTGATGAATTTGTATGTAGTAGCTAAGTATCCCTCACCCTGTCCTTCAGAGCATGTAGGAGAACATATGTATGTAGCCTTGAGTTATCATTAAATCTCAACGGGTATTATTTTATTATATAAACAATTTGTACACATAGTATTATCCACTCATAAAAACCCAGTCTTGTTACTATTCGCTTGATCCTGTCAATAAGAATGGAAATGATTCCACTTAAACTGTGGACACTAGACCTTCAAACAGAAAAGTAAATCCAAACTGCATTCACTCAAATTGACCAGATTTGAACATGGAAGGACTTGGTTATGCACCCATTCATGTGCTGCTGCTGCTACGTTTGACCAGATGAGGGCACTGTGCTACCTTCTATTTGTGCTTTCAAGGCAACCATGAGTCATCTCTGGGCCCCAGCTGGTTTCACAGCATGAGAGACGAGGACGGCAGCTCTGCCAATCAGCACCGATTACAACACTATCCCATTTTATACGCAGGAGTCAGAATGCTGCGATCCAAGCCAGTCAGGGGGAGGTGACAGAAGTGGCATGTTGTTTTAAAGATGGTGCTCCCCGTGTGAGCCTCAGACGAGCTTCATCATTTGTTTATAGTACAAGCGCAACATACAAGGAATCATTTAGATGCAGTTGTTACCAAATCACTCGATAGTTGAAAGAAAATGCCCCATCAGGTGCACCAGTGGGGATTCGACTGACCAAACAATCATGTAATGCCTCGATATGTTTGGCTGGAGATATCTTGTAAAGACGGTCTAAATACATCACATTCAAATGAGTTACTATGGGAACCTGGGCCTCCAGAATAGCCATTAGCTTGTGTTAGTATAGAGACGCAAGCTTCACTTTAGGATTAACCAGTGTTACAGTGAGTCCATTGGACGAGCATTTATTTCCATAGGGTTCCATTCAACTACTGCATTGTGCAGATGAGTCTGTTTCAGTTACATTTATCACAAAAAATGCAAGTGAACGTATTTTTAAATTTTTTTTTTTTTTTAAAGCTACAGACCCATAAATGCATTGTAAGACTGTCGTGCCACATATTCAAATCAAATTTGCAATAATAAATTACATTTCTTTAATATGCTCCTTCCGGGAAATCAACTACATGGTTCAGTCCCACTGATATTTCAATGTCTGTAGTATCGAATACATCAATAACTTTGTCCTCATACATCTGCTTTATGTTCTCAGGTCTTAGGTCTGTGGTCTGGTTCTACCTGCAGACGATAAGATGTGGAGTCATTAAAAAAGTCCCCCATGTCTCTTTTGCAGGATCAGGAGCTGTTCTTCTTCCATGACCTCAGCCCCGGCAGCTGTTTCTTCATGCCACACGGAGCCTACATCTACAACACGCTCACAGAGTTCATCAGGGTAGGAGTGAAGGCATTTTTTGTTTATTCTTAACGAAGATTCAGTTTCTTCTGCTCTTATATTATGAGCTCCAGAGGCATTTGTGTAGTTTAAATTCATCACCAGGTAATCTGTATTTCCACTTAATAATGTTTACACTCCCACTTAGCTCCCATCCCTTTAAGATCCACCTGTAGCAAAAGCCCAGGATGTTCTGATTGGCCAGCTGGTCTTCTGTTGTGATTGGTCAATCTTTTTGCAGTTCCAGTTGAAATACTGGCCAGATAGCAATAGGTTTCAGGAACTTCAGGAGCCACATTTTCTGCGTGTGTGTGTGTGTGTGTGTGGTGAGGGGGGTTACCTTACTTTTTTACTTTTACTTTTATAAGCATAGAAGGGTTTGTTTTTTAACCTCTTAAAAAATAACCAATATCAGAGGTACTTTCCAGGTTTCTTGACCACACACTTAGAGCGCTGTTTTTGGCTGGGGTCTGCACACACTGTCCAAATGTTGTCTCACAGAACATCAGCTCACTAAGGATGATTGGGTGGAATTACTCTTGTTATCTGTCTTTACATTGTTTATGAGGGAAAACCCAACACAAATATCAAAAGCATTCTTTTATTTATTTATTTTTTTTATCTATGTGTGGCCCTACAGTTTGCTTAGAGTTTTTCTCTGATATACTTGAGGTGAGTAGTTTACTCTACATTTTCAGCCAGCCAGTAAAGATTGCTGACTCATAGACATCCTGACAGCTAACTGATTGCTTTGCAAAACATGCAATTTAAAAGGAGATTAAACAGAAACTGAGTGTAACTGAGACCTGAGTAGGTTAGTTAAATTCAGTCCTGACTGCAGTATGTTTTCAGAAATAGACAATGTTGTTTTTTTCAGGTCACAACCCTGATGCTCAAAACACTGAACATTATATAATCTTAAACATCAGAAGCAAAGATATGGTCATGGTGACTTTAACAGTAACATACAGTGGTACGTTGTGTCCCCTTTGGCTTCCCTAGTCCCTTAAAGTCAGATTAAAGAGCTACAAGTCTCACCAATGTCCACACAGGATCATGTCTCTGTGAAATATTTGCATCATCTCGAAGACTTTGGCAGCAACACACACCACACAACGGCAAGAGGCCATCTCACACATGGCACAGAGATGGTGCAAGATAATTATCACGTCACTTCACTTGCCATGTTAAAAAAAAAGACCAGCCTGCATTGCGTTTCCTTCTATGGCTTCATCACTTTAACTTCAACCGTTAGCGGTGAGAACATACATAGAATATTTCCAGCTTTCATGATTTGTTTTTTTTATCATCTGCTTGGAAGGAATGGCTGGAGTGAGTGGTGTGCAGCTGCAGTATACATCTTCTCCTCTAGATGCCACTCACTTCTACAGAGGTCCTGTGCAGTCCAGCTGTAATGTTGAGCCTGTTGATGTGTTTTTTCACTGTTCTCTCTAGGATGAGTACTGGAGTAGAGGCTTCCAGGAAGTAGCCTCCCCCAACATCTACAACAGTAAACTGTGGGAGACATCAGGCCATTGGGAGCACTACAGCGAAAGCATGTTCTCCTTCCCCGTGGAAGATGGTGTCTTTGCTCTAAAGCCAATGAACTGTCCTGGGCACTGGTGAGTTCGTATGAAATATTCAGTTAGCTCAAGTATTGTTGATTAGATTACGCATTCATCTGACTTCCCTCTTCCCTCCAGTCTGATGTACAGCCACAGACCTCGCTCATGGAGGGAGCTTCCACTGAGGCTGGCAGACTTCGGGGTTCTGCACAGGAACGAATTGTCAGGAACTCTGACCGGTCTAACCAGAGTCCGACGTTTCCAGCAGGATGACGCCCACATCTTCTGCAGCATGGACCAGGTGATCACTGAAGACACAATAAAGGCTTTGCTTGGAAAACATTTGGTGTAAAAGTTATGAGTAATTTCCTAAACCGAGTCATCTCTTTATTTTGTTTGTTCTCCAGATTGAAACGGAGATGAAGGGCTGCCTGGACTTCCTCCGCAGTGTTTACAACGTTTTTGGCTTCTCCTTCCAGCTCCACCTTTCCACTCGCCCAGAAAAGTATATGGGTGATATCACTGTTTGGAATCAGGCCGAGAAGGTAAACTGCAAAGAAAGAAAAAATGTCAAGTTATTGCCCTGAATTTTACCTTAAAGTTTGACTGAGACTTTGCAACAAATGAATGACTTGCACACTCTCCCCCACTGTGCAAAGTGGAGAACTTTGTGTCCCACACTTAATTGCCTTCTTTTGTACAACTTGTCACGCCTCTTAGGATTTGCTTTTCATCGTTTAGATTAAAATTAGATGTTATCCTATTCCTTATGTTTTTCAGCAACTTGAGAACAGCCTGAATGAATTTGGGGAACCATGGAAACTGAACCCCGGAGACGGCGCTTTTTATGGACCCAAGGTAAGAACACGTCTTGATATTTCCTGCCAAACACAAAAATCAATTTAATTCCCCGGAGAGGCCTGGAGAGAGCTGTAATTCTTTCTGTGCTGCTGCAGATTGACATTAAGATCAAAGATGCAATTGGACGTTACCACCAGTGTGCAACCATTCAGCTGGACTTCCAGCTGCCTATCCGCTTCAACCTGACCTTCATGGGGTGAGTCACCTATTCAAAACACCGACACACTGCTGAGTCTTTGTGCTTTATTCTTCCAAGGATTAGATGTTAATCTCCAACTGAATTAGATGCCTCTGCCTGGAAACAGTTGTTTACACTTAGAAGGCGGAGAGTCACATGCGAATTTGATCTCGCTGAACAAGTGACATGTTCATCCATTATCTCACCAGGAACAATATCTAAACATAACATAAGGGAAAATAATCATATTATACATCATGTACAGCAACAGCCAGCATGTGATTAGTGGAAACAAGTAGATACTGATGAGTGAGTTATCTTGTTTTATTTACATAAAGAACATTTGCAGTGCAAATTGTGGAACCGATATTTATCATATTGACATTTAAAACTATTTGAGGTGATTGAGATGCAACATGGCTGCCCATATATTGAGGACCCACATACACATAAAGTAAACTGGTAATGAATGACAACAATTTCTACATCAAGGTGATAATACACTCTTAAAATAGGTATATATGTTCTATATTTCATTCATATCAATAGGATATATGTGAATAATTCCTCTTAAATTGTATACAATGCACCTTTTAAAGACTAATTATACAATGACATAATGATTATGAAAGCCTGATAGTGTACATACTCACTAACATATTTCAACAAAGATTGTTCATAATCCTCCTGGTGCTGCATTTTACAGGAAGGATGGGGATGACCGAGCCCGACCAGTCATCATCCATCGTGCCATCCTGGGCTCCGTGGAGAGGATGATCGCCATTCTCACCGAGAACTATGCAGGGAAATGGTGTGTCATTTTCTGCCTTTTCAAGCACTTGGAATTTTAATTAAAAGATAATTAAAAAGATTAATAGGACTATAATCCAGAATGTCAATG
This sequence comes from Chascanopsetta lugubris, assembly GCA_016785325.1. Lineage (NCBI taxonomy): Eukaryota > Metazoa > Chordata > Actinopteri > Pleuronectiformes > Bothidae > Chascanopsetta > Chascanopsetta lugubris. The sequence goes on from JAFBJT010105648.1 coordinate 8,849, forward strand.
TGGCTTGTATGGGTGTGCTTGAATATGGTCAGGGATTGTTGACTTACAAAATTAAATAGTGTTCATGTTTTGCATTGGTCAATTCATTACATCCATACATGTGTAACCTTAAATGAAGCTCATCTGTCCGTGTCTCAGGCCTCTGTGGCTGTCCCCACGCCAGGTGATGTTAGTGCCTGTCAACCCGTCTTGTCAGGATTATGCCAAGAAGGTACATTTCGAGCTTCCATGTCATGTGAATATACATGGTAGATGAGACGTACATTAATGAATGGTTTCTCTATGGGACAGGTGTGTAAGCAGTTCACAGAAGCAGGTTTCATGACAGACGCTGACCTTGATTCCAGCTGCCTCCTGAACAAGAAGATCAGAAATGCACAGCTGGCCCAATATAACTTCATTCTGGGTAAGAGAAGTGTTAAACCATGACTCGTCATTGGTTTCATTGTTGTACTGCTTAGGTTTCCCTGCTATCACTACAAAATCATTTTGAAGAGGCTAAAATGACCAGAAACAGGAAACAGACTTTATTTGGTTTCAGTGGTTGGATGCTTAAAACAACATACTGAACAAAAACATGTGCCTTATGAAACAGCATTAGTTCAGATTAATTTCAGCATTTTAGTGTGAAACTTAATGTATCATGTATTATTCTAAAATCTGTTAGGAGTCCAGCAGCCGAATAGTTGAGGTAGATTCCACAGAATGTAATTTCCCTGGTTTTGACTTGTCCCAGAGGACCTGTTTTGCTCAACATGCTCTTCTTTCATCCTCTTCACAACTCCTGTCCCTCTAAACTGCTAGAAAACAAATATAAAGTAAATACATGAAAAGGAAATTTATGTGTGATTTGTATGAAACATACAGTGTGGTTGTCAGGAGTCTCATAATAAGGCACGCAATTAATGTAAATTAACATTGTTAACAGGTTTGAATACAAAGCGTATTGATCTCCTGCCTGGCTATCGGAAAAGAATGTGTTAGGGTAGCTGTGTGTGTGTGTGTGTGTGTGTGTGTGTGTGCGTGCGTGTGTGCGTGCGTGCGTGTGTACACAGTATGTGTGTTTGTGGGTGTGTGTGTGGTTGGACATGGCCCATGTCAAGCTGTTGTGTTGTCTTGTGTCTTGGCAGTGGTCGGAGAGAAGGAGAAGATGACTAACAATGTCAATGTGCGCACGAGGGACAACAAAGTCCACGGAGAGCTGTCAGTGGCCGAGGTGCTCGCCCGCCTGACCCTGCTCAAACAATCCCGCTGTCCAAACGCGGAGGAGGAGTTCTGATGAAGATGGAGGCGCATGTTTGAGCATCCCTCTGTGAACGACAGACGTGTGAGCAGTAAGAGCCATACGAGGACACAATGAGGCGTTACTGGAGATGTGGTGGCACATGGAATCTAATGGTGGTACAAATCATGGTGGTTTGGCGGAGGTCCGTTTCCTCACAGGTTAATGTCATTGGGGGAAGTGTAGAAATAAAAGCTAATTTCTGAATGTGTGTTTTGGTCTTTTAATGTCACGATCCTGGTGATTGTGATTGCAAAATTGATAATTTGTGAAATCAAGCAGGTGCTTTCAACCAAAAGTTTTCAGTAACGTATTGAGTTATGCTTGGGTACACTGGAAATGCATTGATGTAGGATTATTCATTTATTTATTATTTTTTGTTTTTGGTGAAATCATCGTTCATGTGACATTCGCTGATACAGTTGGATGATTTCATTAAAAAGAAAATTCCATAGGTTAGTGGACAATCGCGTTTCATCATAGTTTCATTTTTTTTCCTACTTTCCCTGAACGCACCATCTGCTCTGCAGCAACAATGGCTACTATCTGTCAGACATGGAGACCGGACCGAGGACGCTGCTTCAAAACCTACGGAATTATCACCCTGTTGTGCATGGACCTGGTCTTACAGTGTGTGAACGGTACGTCTATAAAGGCAGTCGCATATTAATGTCAGTCTGGCTTCAGTAAACGGTTTAATCACCCTTAACTCGGACTTTGTTTGTCCGCTGCAACATCACTGTGTTAGCTTCCTTCCATTGAGTTAGCATCGACTGGTTAGCGAGCGAGCTAACACTGACGTTAGCGCAGCTAGCTAGTTTGCGATGCAAACACAATATACAGTGAATTAGTCCGATTTTACCGAGGTTTTTCAGATACTGTGGGTTGTTGAGGTTTATTATCCCTTTAAAGTTGTATAATAACTGTTTATACATAACAGTATAAGGTCATTATTAGCTACTGATTTGAATCGTGTCATTTGCATTGTCTATTTCTCCCATATTGTGATGAAACTGCCAAATAGTGGCGTTTATGTTGAATTTAAAGATATTTATGAGATTAGTCTGCTTGGTGTCCTAGCTATAGCTAGCAAAGTAGTGTTGTCATTGTACATTACATATTTCTCTATCCAATTCATTGTACTATATATTGTTTATTATCATGTTAATGTCCCAGATTCAGGCCATATGAGTTGTTCACTGTCAGTTTTTGTTGTCAGGATATCTGAGCTCTCCTCATGTGGGTCAGGAGCCTCCATACATCCGAGATGCTCAGCATGGACCAGTCATCACCAGTCCTGTGGTCCCTGCTGCATCGTCAGGTACACACACATACACTTGTTAATAATCTACATTGTTTAAATGAGGTAGAATGGATTTAGGTGAGGTTTGTTGCCCGATGTCAGAAGTCTTAGAAGAATGGCCTTACTGGTTTGAGCTGACTGAAGGACAACAGTATCTCAAATAATAACCAATAGTTATAATGGAGGTCTGGAGAAGGAGCATCTCTGGCTCCACTGCACACCAGGAATCACACTAAGTGCCACTACCGTAGGCTCAGAGCAGCACTATGATCCACAATGACTCAGCAAAATTTGACAGTAGAAGATTCAAACACTCCAATGAGTCAATCTCTGCCGCGATATTAAGATGTAAGCATCAAGATTTGGAGCATATACGCATGAAGGCATTGGACATTATTTGGCATGCTTTAGTACAAATTTAGCACCGTTTCAACATCACAGCATTCCTGCAAATTTCTGCATACCATTTCCCTCCCTTTATCACCACAGTGTACCTATCTAGTGATGGCTATGTTGGGCAGTCAACAGTCCATATATCACAAAATTCAGATTCTCTCACCTACCTTTTGTTTATATTAACATGGTTCCAGTCAAAGAATATAATTTGAATAGTAATAATTTTCCCCTTTCCTTCTCTCTATGTCACAACACTACTTACGTTTACTCAAACAATGATTAAGACACCATGTTATGATGGGATCAAATCACTGTTACATCTGCCAGCGAGTTGACATTGACCCTAACCCTAACCCATGGACACTCAGTAGATGTGATTACATAATTGAGTGCTATTTACTTATGGGTCATATCACTTCTGTCTGTGGACTTCATTTTAATCAGTTGTACAGTTTTGATGATGAATGGCAGTGATTGCGTCTCTCAGGACGGCTGTGAACACAATGACAGAACTGACAGACGGAGAGCAACTCCTGCCAAATTACTCTGGAGTGTGTCTGCGGTTGTTCCTGCCACAGCAGGTGTCTGTGGGACCACATTGTGTCATAATGACAAGGTGAAATCAGAATCAGCCGGGCAGCCTCAACAGCTTTAATGGCGCACTAAGAAGTAAAAAGCCTTGCTCCCTCACTCTCTGGTGGCCTCTTTGTTGGAGTGTTTGTCGTTTACCTCCCACGTCCTCTCCCAGTTTAGAACGAAATTCAGTGCAGTCACAAGTGTGTTGTCTCGCTTTAGGGTCCCACACGTCAAGTCTTAGGATGACTTGCATCAAAGGTTTGTCGCATTACAGTCTCCAATAACTCATTATTTGCTTCTTTTTTTTGCAGTGTCTCCCTCAAATGAAGAGAGCTACACTTCCAAGTGTCCAAGTGGGGGTTTGTGTAGTCGCCTGCCAGCCGAGTGTGTTCAGTGCAGTTTCCAATACAACTGCACCTATGGGAAACCAGCTTCCTTCACTTGTAAAACCAAAAAGGGGGTGCACTGTATAGTATGTAACTTGTAATATTTGTAATAAGGTGTAGAACTATTAAAATATTCAGAATTTTAAGTTTACCTTTTACTGTTTAAGCTCTGCAGTGATTTCTTCACGTGTTTGTATTTCCAGGGAGAATCAGGTGAACCTCAAACCAACTTCACTCTCTCCGTCATCTGTCAGTTCTGCTGGCAGCTGGATCCATCCCAGTATCGCTGCTCGAACTCCACCAACTGTATGACGGTGTCCTGCCCACGCAAGCGCTACAACGCCACCTGCGACGTGTTAGACCACGTACATTGTTTAGGTACAAGAAATACTCCAATGTTTCATTGCTTTCGATGGTTTAGTCATTCCATTGTAGGCGTGATTATTTTGAGTGTGTATCCGTCCATCTCATCCAAGTCACAGTTTTTATAAAATGAACCAACAGAGAGGAATAAAAGCCCCACTAAAAATCCTTTGTGTACTGAAGCACATCCACTTAGACACTATCAATCAGACTTTATTGTTGCAAAGTGCCACAGTGTACTTTTCAGAATAAGAGCAATCTGAGCAATGTGCCCACCTCCATTCACGCACTGAGTAAGACATTGTTGTCATATTGGCTTTTTGTAATTAAAATGTCCTTTCTCTCATCTTGCATGTTAGAATTTGTGAAGACAGATGTGTCTGTATTCTCAATTTCTTTTCTCACTGCAGGTAAAAGACGTTTCCCCAAACGTTTATTCTGTGATTGGACCGGAGGATATAAATGGTCAACGGCGTTAGCACTCAGGTAAGCTCGCCATCATCAGAGTAAATTGACAGAAATAGTCTATTACGGTACTTGAAGAACAAGGCCTCTTCCACATATCTCATTAAATGTTATGGAGGTCGTTTATGTACTGAATGGCACTGTATTCTAATTGTGACAGTGTATCAAATCCTTACAGGTTTTATTATTATTCTTATTTCTTGAAGAATGTTGACAAATGACATATGTCACAATCCTAAAGAATGAGAAAACAATAGATCCACTACCTTTATCAAAATTGCCCCAAATGCTTATGGACTTGTATATGTGATCCTGCTGACAATCAGACAAACTATGATTGTAGTTCTATTTGTTTTATCTCTATCTTCAGCATCACTCTTGGTGGTTTTGGTGCGGATCGCTTTTATCTGGGCCAGTGGAGAGAAGGTCTGGGCAAACTGTTCAGCTTCGGAGGCCTGGGTATTTGGACTCTGATCGACGTTCTTCTGATTGGCGTTGGTTACGTTGGACCTGCTGACGGTTCACTGTACATCTGAAGGGAAGGACAGGCAGAATGCTTGGATGTCTGCTTCCACTTCTGCCCTCTAAAGGATGGCAGATCTGATTTGCTGCGCTTTTAACACATTTCTCCTGCCCTGAGTTCACTGCGCAACACATCCTCATCCCATCTGCTAACAGGCAGGAAGTGTTTTCCTCATCGCACCAACGACAACTCTACCCACACAACCATCAGATCAATCCCAATCATTTGGCATCCCTGCAGATGGAGCTGTATGTATGGGGGGTGGGGGAGTGAGATGGGGGGGGGGGGGGGGGGGGGGGGGGGGGGGGGGGGGGGGGGGGGGTAAGGTGCCAGTAATCACGTCCCTCTGGTTGGTTTGACGTAACAGGTGGTTAGGCACTTTCATGCTGAGGGCAGGGTTTCCTGTGGAGCCCTACTTTCATGGACATCCTGTCACGCTTGGAGCTGCTTGTTGCTTCTTCCTGATCACAAGTTAAAGGCATCAATGAAGAGGAGGTGAAATTGTTGCCATGGCTACAGAGCTTTTTGAGGTGACACCAGACACAATGGACGTGTAAGTGTTATTTTCATATCTAGAAAGAATGTGTAGAAAGGCCAATCTTTTGTTCATAGGGAAGTCGTGGACATGGTCGTTCATTTGCATGTTCTATGTTCATAGTGCAGGTTACAACTGTGAGAAAGCCAGACGACCCGCTGGCCTGCCACAACATGTAGTCCCATTTCTGGAAAATGCACAGATAACAATCTTAAAACAGCGCCCGTTTGGACAGCATGACGAAAGACCTCAGATGTGTTGCACTTGCAAAAACCATTGGTTTCATATGTTGGAGATTTTAAAGAATAGACCCGTGCAATCTAGCAGTGTTTTCCCCTCAATTTCATCATCATCATTATCCTTCCTCACATTGTTTGTATCCCTCTTTGTACTGACACTGTAACGCCTCTCTGTGGCACACTTCATCCACCTCACATTGTGTAAATATGTTTTCAGGACATTTTAATTTGTCAGAACATTGTAAATGACATTTTTTTTAAGTTATGTAAATAAAATTATGAAGTATATCTTGTTTATTGTATTGCTCTGGTAGTGTGTCTATCTCGCTTATTGTTAAAACATGGTGATGCAACATCATGGCCTCCGCACAGAAGACTTGCCCCTATTCTAATATAATATTCTAAAGGGCTCTTGTCATTCTAAGCAAAGCAACAATGAGTACTTTCAAGAAATTACATGCGCTCTATAATTCGAGTCATTTTGGTAATCTTACAGATTGGACCTTTAACCCTGTTATCCTGCAGCCTCTGATAGGAACTCTTATTTTTAGCTCAGGTCACTTTCACAGGTGTCTGTGCCTTTTCTCACAATAAACAGTGAGTGGTCCCAGGACTCCGTGTTATACCCTGCAGGCATGTGCAGGAGGAGAAGGAGGGGGTCAGGAAAGTAACGCACAGTCTGAGGAACATTCCCTTCCTAAACCTGTTGTCATGCCTTTGAGCAAGGCATCAATCCTCCCACTATGCTGTGTTTGCACGATATGAACAGATATCTACTTGTGTTACATAATATAAGTTTGAAAAGAAAGATGAAATCACTGACAGGAAGAGGGAAAAAAAAAACATGTCCTTTCTAGTAAGTTCTTGGCTTTTGTGTCAACTCCTCTGATTGGCTGCAGAGCTGATGGTGTTGTAAATTAACTCCGCCCTAATTCCAGTTCCTCAAATTTGACACCACAGCAGCAGCTCCTTCCCACAGACTGATGTAAGTGTTTGTCATAGTATGTGCTGCTCCACACGCACAGCAGCAGTTCAATTCTGAAGGAGTGATTCTTTGGGTACTTGCGGGAATGAGGCAGTTTAACCCAGACAAGCTCAGTCTGAAGTCACCATGTGTGTATAGTGACTAGGAGTGACTGTTTACTTTGTCTGACATTCAAAACACAGTGTTTGTGTATGTATGCACGAGTACAACTGAATACAACCACAATCTAGGACACGCGCCAAGCTCAAGGCCTGTGGGCCAAATCTGGCCCACCACTTCATTCCAAGCCGCCTGCAAGAGCTTCACAAGTATACGATTGTATGAAAATTAAAATCTATGCTGCCTAAACTATTGTTAATTACATGATGCTACTTTGACTACTTTTACATACTTTTTATTATTTACTTAAAATGCTTGTTCTTTGATTGGTGAAAATGAGTTCGGCGTCCCGTTAGGGATATCGAACTCGTTTGCCTTCAAAGGGCTGGTTGTAACTCTTAAGACTGTATAACTAATCACTCTTTAAGGTGTTTTTTTAAATAACTGTTTCCATATTTGATGAATGTTCAGTCACGTTACAATTACTGTGTATGCATTCATTTTCACTGATGTAAAAAAAGATGTAAGCACATAGCTCTTTGATGTCATCAACATCAATTATACGCCTTCTGAGCTCTCGTGGGCCAAATGAAATGACGTGGCGGACCGGATTTGGCCCACGGGCCTTGAGTTTGTGTCCGATATGATTAGGAGCGAATGGTGGGTGAGGAGTAATCGACAGCAACGTGTGAATTCACAACTTGCTGTTGTTAAATCGTACACACTGTACCTTTTAAATAGTAGAAGGAACAGTACTAAAGTATATTCAGTAATGCTCAACTTTGCTTTGCTAGCTAACAGTTACCGTGGAATGACTTTGATTTGAAACTGCTCTCCATGTAAATTGTAGCTGCTTTAATGGCCCCTGTAACATGCAACTGCAGCTCTAGATGTCACTAAATCCTTTCCACTGTACCTTTACAAGGATTAAAAACCTTGACAAAATCTATTACAGCAAAGTTTACTATTCTGATTCAATCATCTCTAATTATGTTGGAGCTGAAGAGCTCTTCATTGTACATCAATGGCTCCTCCCTAATTAAGAAATATAATAATTTGGTTATCTCACTCTGTGATTTTCCCCTTTGCTGTGACTAATGGTGATGATATGGGATGTTGTATTGTGAGAGAATAACACTTCAATTATGTCACTATTATCCCACACAATCATTGCCCAGGCTTTTTTTGGGAGGGAAGCCAAAATATTGTCAGAGTCACGACTTCCTGGTTTTGAAATGCTAATCACTTGCACAGGAGAACAAAAGTTTATTCAGCTCCTCTCTTATGCAACACCACTTATTTCCATCGCCGCTGTGAAGTCTGCAGCGCCGGCTCTGACCCCACGGGTCCACTGCTGCCCTGACACACTCTGTCTGCCCATTATGTTCCACTCTCATGGGAGACAAAGAGAGAGAGAGAGAGAGAGAGAGAGAGAGAGAGAGAGAGAGAGAGAGGTTGGATCTGACAAAACACTGAACAGAATGGAGGGACGTAGCAGCTCCTGTGCATTCAACTCCTTTATTTCACCATCGGATGGAAGGTTTGCGGCCACTTGAGGATATGGCTCAAACTGCAGTCAGTAGTAAAAGTGGTACATGCTGCTCTGAGGCTTTTTCCATTTTGTTGTCACTGAATCAGAAATGTATGATTCATTTGTTTCGATCAGCAGAGAGGACAACTTAATTAAACCCTTTAGTGAAACACTCATAACTTCACTCGATCCTGCAGCACATCCTAAATTGTGAATACCCAAAATGAGGTCTCACTTTTATTCCGTTGAAGGTACATGGAGGTAAGATTGTCATTTTTGTCACTTCTAAAAATATTACTAAACAATTACATACCGACATTTTCATCAATTCCTAATCAACTACCTGTTTTATTTGTTTTTCATAACCCTTAAATGAGCCCATTAATGTATATTTACACGAGGAAGGGGGTCCTCTCTATGGGGGCTGCCATGTTTTTACTGTAGTAAAAGTGGACGTATTAAACTTCTTTTGAGTTTTAATGACACCTGATGGTTACCAGGTTCTCCTTCATGCTCAGAAGGGTGAGGTGATGGACACAACATGCAACTTCAGCTATAGATGTCACTCAATCGTACACTCTACAACTTTAGATATTCTTTCAGAGAAAATACAACTTTTGTTTTAAAACAGAAAATAAAATCCCACCATTAGATCCGGATCGGCACAAATATCCATTGAGTTCTTACTTTGACTATTTCCCATATCTGCAAAATATCATGGAAATCTGCTGAGTCATATTTGCATGATGCCACTAACTTGCAAATGTATGCAAAAGAAATCATGAGCAGAGGAAAATGTTAAAGGTCCAGTGTGTAAGAGAGAAGTGGAATTATAACAGTGACATTGATTCTTACATTTCTGTCGTCAAACAGATATAACAATGGCACATTATTCACCTTTTGTTTTTATTTTACATTTCTGACTATATTCTATATCAAATGGGGGTCCTCTCTGTGGAGGCTGCCATGTTGCACCAACATGTTTTTACAGTAGCTAAGAATGGACAAACAAAAACAACTTTTGAGTTTTCAATGACAACGGAAGCCATTCAGCTGAAACTCTCCGACCAGACTTCACTCGATTCAACGAGCTGTACCTTTTAAAGAGAGCTTAAACCGAGGTTTCACGAAAGTCTGTCCTGTAGTTTTGGGTTAACCCTTCCACCAGGCAAGGCCGAGAATGAATGAATGAATGACTTTATTGTCAATGTAAACGCACAATGTAACCTACATACACATAACCTGTATTTGCTTTAACATACGAATCATCACTTCTTAAACTGTTACATGATTTCCTGAACGCAGCTCACCTGTGTGCTGCACTGGTGACGTCAACACACACGTATCGGCAATTCAACAGTGGAGATGACGCATTCCTGGCAATTGTGCAACAGAGCATGTCAGCTGTCCTGAGAACACATGTCTGAGTGATGGGAACCATTAGAAGGGGCGCCACCCACAGGCCCACGGGCCCAGAGGGAGCCACAGGACCACAACTGTGCAAGTGCCGTCACAGTGAGGGTGCTGACCAGAAGGCATGAGGAAGAGCGGCACGTAGAAATCTCCCATGACCTGACATTTTTGAGAGTGACATCCTGCGGAGGGGAAATGGAGCAAATTACCGAGCACTCTTGCAGGACATTTCTATCAATGCTCTCAACTGGTCTCGTTTTGAGACCACCATTTGGCTACCCCTGAATGACGACACTTTGAAAAAAAAAAAAAAGGAAGTGCATGTTTGTTGTCTTTTGTCCTCAATATGAAAAAATTCATATACTATTTAGTCGGTGTCTCGTTTACTTGCGTTTTGCTATGGTCGATTAGCATATGTAAACAATCTTTGCTGGTTTTACTCTGTATTACATTGTGTCTGTTAGCATTACAGGGCATCATCGCTACCTACTGTTAAGGAGTGTGAATAGACCGCACTCTGATGCATTAAAAATCCCCTTCAAAATAAAAGCTCAGGATTTTTTTCCTCAACTTTTTCCCTAAAAGGCCCACAACCCACTTTTGGGTCGCCACCCACAAGATGAGGATCACTGCTTTATAGTGAGCTCTTTCGGCTCTGTCTTTTACCACCTATCCCTTCTATAATTCAGCCAAATTTAGTCTTGACTTAATTTTGTAAGTGTACACAAATCACTTCAATAGTTCAATATATGTCCTTTGCACTAAAGTATTCAAAAGTAAAAAATAAAATGTTCTTATAAATAAGTGGTATGTAGTGGTATGACCCTCAAGTGATGCCCAGCATGCTTATGGCATTCAGTATTGAGGCTTGAAATTGTGCATTATTAAGGGTGTGGCCTATTGAGTCAAACCTGGAGATGGCACATTATGTTGATGCTGTAAATAGGAGGAGTTAGGTCAACTGCACCATTGAGTCAAATTTAAGCCAAGGTCTATGACTCCGCCCCTAGATCCTTCCCTCTTTTACACCCTGATAACATGAGATACTCTTTAAAATACTTCAGTTGAATTCAATTGAAATGGCTTATTATTGATCATCTCCCTCGTCATCCTTCCATCTGTGCAGACCATTTTGAAACACCATGTGCCAGCTCTGCTTTCCAAGTCTGAAATCCCTCTGTAAAGACTTGGCAATGTAAATACTGCATGTCCCACTTATTATGCTAATTTCAGAATGTATTTAGAATAAGAAACAATGTTGGAACATGGTTGATTTAGAGCAATATGACGAAATGTATCACAAATAAAAAAAAGACAGGTCAAACATATTGCAACTTCAGTGATTTATTTGTACAATAGGAATTGCACTGTACAAATACCCCAGCTCAGATTTGAAGGCAAGAACGAGAGCATCCTGGGTGTTCTGCCTGAACCTGAACATCCCCTCAAACCTCACTGTGAGCTCAGACTGATGGAAACAGATAGAAAATCATCCTAATAAAAATAAAGCTAAAAATAAATAAATAAAGCAGCTGCCTGCTGGACAAATCAACGTTTACGGGGTTAAGAGGAGAACCCAACTAAGTGCCGAAAATACTGAAATAAAAAAAGGGCCAAATACAAACTACAGAAACAATATCAGGTCCATGTTTAACCATCCAAACCTTTTGCGGCAGTGGAGCAATTCTGGTTTAAACAGCACGTAAAAATGGAACTCAATGGGCAAATACAGAAAAAAAGGCATATGGTGATATCACTATATATCAGGCCCATGCGCCTATGTCACTTACACCACGTACACACCATCCACAGACTGACAATGTGTTGAGCTATGGCGACACATTTCTTCTTTTTGAAGTAACGCAAAAAAAGACCCCACCTCACGTCGATCACGTTTAGACAGCAATGGCATAGGACGTACACAAAGTTTCCTCTCAAAGCCAAAACTCGTTTTACATTCACTCAAACTTCCATTAGTAAATCACTAATGTTACCATGGTAACTCAAAACATCGTATAAAAATATAACAAAGACTGAAAACTGACAACAAAAGTATATCTACACACTTTCAAATGTGGGGTGCCAAGTGACATGGCCAAGAACAGCTCGAGCTTTCCAATCCTTTTTTTTTTTTCTCCCCCCAAAGGGGGCGGGGTTAAGTAATGCATAAGGGCGCTCCGTCTGCGTAATCAAGTCTGAGTAGCAGCAGACTTTCCTCTCTCGCCCACAGTGACACAGTGAAAGCCTCGGGTTCCGTCGGGACCCCTGGGGAGCCTCATCACGCCCGGCGGAAGGCCGTCAGCGTTCTGGATCTTGCGGCCCAGCATGGGGCTGCCCACCGGGCTGCTCTCCTGCGACGCCACCTGCTTGCGCCGCTGGACCCACGGGCTCCCTGACGGGGTGAGGCTGCTGTCTGAGGAGTAGTCTGCCCAGCGGCGCCCGGCCTCCGGGCTCAGTCTGCCCTCGCTGGCCAGCGGAGACTTGTGGGAGTGGGGGGATTTGCGCTGGGGGCAGGGGCTGCCACGCGGGCTGGACCAGGGGCTGTTGCGCGGGGACATTCCAGGACTCAGGTGATTGTTCGGGAAGCTGATGGAGGCGGTGGTGGGGCTGAGCTTGTTGCAGGACTGGGACTTCCTGGACAGGCGCGGGGACGTCGGAGTGCTCTCCGTCTCCGAGGAGCTGCAGGCCGAGTCGTCCCCGTGGTACTGGAGCTCCCGTATTCTGCTGTTGAGCGAGCGGCTCTTGCGCATGGCCCCCTCCTCGCGCGGCCGCTCTTTGGGCACCTTCTTCTTCGGCGGCTTGGTGCCAATGAGGACCACCTTCAGCCCCAGGGAGCTGCCCCCACCGTCGTCGCCCCCCACGGCTTCGTTGGCTTTGACGGCAGCCTCCACCTCCTCGAACTCCACGATGGCGCACTCCTCAGAGCCCAGCTGGGAGTAGCGGCCGCTCAGCCTCTTCAGGTCGGCGGGCAGGTCCTTCCCCGGCTTCAGGACTCGGACGGAGGCGATGGTGCCGTACGTGCCGAACGCTTTCAGCAACAGCTTCATCAGCTGCTCCTGCTGAGTGGCCCCTCCTTCGCTCGCGCCGTTGTCCTTGGTGAGAACGGCCAGCTCCGGCCACCGCTGCAGATCACTCAGCAGCAGCATGCGGCTGGGCAGCGACTCGCTGGCAAAGACCGGCACAGCGGATTTACGGCGCACCTTGCGGCCCTCGTCGTTCAGCTCGAGTATCTTCGAGTGTCTCAGGGCGAACGCCGTGGTTCTCCAGTCACGAGTCAAGTGTTTCACCTACAATGAGATAATGGGCGAGATCAAATGTTAGCTGTAAACCGCCTGGTCACACATTTGATCCCAGCTTATGTGGGGAAACGGCACTACGAAACCTAGGACTCAGCAAAAAACTTGAGCCAGTCGCACTAAGGCTCAGGGATATGAAAGTGCAGATCCACTGTGGTTGATGTGGGCTGTCATCTTTAAAAAAGGAACTGTTACTACCAATATGGGGTCGGCTCAGTGTTGCTTAGTAGTAGAGCATGCACCTCGAATGCATGAGGTCATGGGTTCAATTCCCGGCCTCCCCATCCATCCTCAGATGCAAGTCACTTGGATAAAAGCGTTTGCTAAATGAAAATCGCAAGAATTATAAAATAACTTTGATGAAATTTGAAATCCTCTAATCCTGTTTTGAAATTCACGGTGGTCTATAAAGCAAAGAAACACATTTACATTGTTTTCCTAAGAGCTGATCCAGGAATTTAGCATGTATGTTTTAAACCAGCAGACTGAAGCTGGGCATTGAATGTGGCCCCCTTCATTGCCCTTGATTGAGAAAAATTCTACATCTGTCTCTGTTCTCAGGAGCTTTGATTCCGATGACGTAATTTAGGCCACCTCATCAAGTCCCAAATCAATCTGTTAAAGGGGATTTTCACTGGCCTTGCCATCTAATTTATCATCACTTTATATCATTTCCCATATTTAAAATGTGTTGACTCACATGTGAATCCATATTTACATTATAAATGAGCATGCAGGCTTGCGGAGGAGGGGGGGACTGAGATCACTTGTCGTATAAACAGATACGCACACGCGCACCCGGCAAACTCTATAAGTGTGAACATGGAAGTGGCTTCACCTGCTAGAGTGAATCATAATGACAATATACTAGAACCCATGGCCTCACGCAGTACCTGGTGTGTATTTATATATTGTGCTTTATCAATTCTTTATCAAAGCCCTTTACAGCATCTGTGAGTACATGGGGCAAAGTGGGGTTCAGTATCTTGGCCCAAGGACACCTCAGCATGTGGAGTGGGGCGGGGAGGCAGGAATCGAACCCTTGACCCATGAGACCTCTCTTCCCTCTATACCTGGATGATTTTGGCTGATACTGTGTAAAGCTGCCTCTTTGTTTACAGTTCTGCAGGATGAAGTGTCTGGAGAAAGCTACACATCATATGTCTGCGCCTCGCGTTACCTTTTTGAACGACGTGAGCAGCTTGACGCTGACGAACCCCAGTTTGTTGCGTCGCACGTGTTTGAGAAGGAAGGCGTCGTGCTCCAGGTTCTCATCCGACAGGTAGTACTCGATCTGGGCCACCAGCTTCTGGATGAGCTCCGTGTCCGGGGGCTGCCAGCTCTCCTCCTCCAGCTCGCCCCCACTGGTGCCGGCTCCGCTGTGGAAGAGGGAAGACGGAACAAAAACGTGGTCAGGGAAACACCGACATCACAACGGTTACACGTCTCATTGATACAACAAAGCCAGAGGCTTACGAATTGTTGGCACTCTCCTGCCATTCCATCGCCTTTCCCATATCTCTCTCTCTCTCTCTCTCTCTCTCTCTCTCTCTCTCTCTCTCTCTCTCTCTCTCTCCTCTT
>JAFBJT010105648.1:34131-47443 GCA_016785325.1 Chascanopsetta lugubris
TGTGCATAACGATCTACACGTGTAATTTAGTCCTTTAACATTCTGTGTGTGTGTGTGTGTGTTTGCATGTGCAGGAGGAGCTCCACGCAAAACTGCAGCAGCCTGAAAGGAATGTTTTCAACGAACGCTGACAGGTTAGTAAGAGGCTTTTATTCTGAAGCCTTTGTGTTTTCTTTAAGATGCCATATACTTGTTTTGAATTCACCCCATTAAGGAGCGCTGGGTGTTTTCCATGGGTGTCAGATCTGGGCTGCGACGAATAAAGAGTCTACTATTGCACATGGGCGCATCATGTACAGTATATATGCCAAAGTTCGGGGAAATGTGTGTCTTGTGACGCGCTTGATCAGTTTCCACACAGTCTGGCTGAGCATGTAAATTCATCTTATTATAGTCTGTAGTTAACACGTCAACAGTGACAACAGTGTTTCACAGACAGACACACACACACACACACACACACTTCTCCCTGTCAAGCGTTAGAATTGTATTTGTGTGTCATGGTACACACGTCATTTCTTCTCCCTGCCGCAACCATGAATTATCCATAGGAACGAGCCTTTAAATTCACATTGGCTACTTGCTCGTGCAATATCAATAATTATCGTAATTACATTTTCATCAATAACAATATAAACAAAGGGTCAATACATCAATTAATTGCTCATGTGCACACATTGTGACAGGTTATAACTAACTTAATGGAGCTCCACAGCAAACATTTAAAAAAAATCATAATTGGCAATATGAATATTTGTATCAAGATTTGATTATTTGACATATTTTCCAACACTCAATATCTGTGAATATCTTCTATGGTACATTTTATCTCCACATATTCTCTCAGTTTTTGTGCAGCATGATGTACTGGGGTTTGTTTTGGGTTTATTTTGGATATCTTATTTTCTTTATGGTTTTTTAACAATTGTCAGTCTCTATTCATTGACGACCTGTGGGTCTATTCAGTATTACCTAGTGGGATTTTTGTTCGTTTTTTTGTTATAATTGACAGTGTCATAGAAACACCTTGTATGTTTTGTTCTTATGTCGTATTTTCCGTTCAAGTTAAATTGTTATATTGTTTTTTGCACAGCTGCCATTCAAATCCATTTTTACACCTCTTCTTTTGCCTTGTATAATATTTAACTTATTACTGATAACCTTTTGACCTTATTCTCCACTTTGTGCTGAACTTTTACCGCCGATCATTCAGTGCTTGTTTTTGTAATTTCTTCAGGATCAATAAAGTATTTATCATCCATCTCCGCAACAATTTGTTTACATTTTTACCATATACACACACACACACACACACACACACACACTTACACACACATCTGTTTAAGGGAATTCTATCTTATTTGTGGGAATTCTGTAGAAAGTCATTGTGAACTCTTCCAGTCCATAGTGTTCCTTTGCTTAAACCAGATTCAGAGCCACTGGTAAAGGCCACGCTCCCGGGGTCTCCTCTCCACAGAGGCTCAGGAGAAGAAGAAGAAAAAAAATACAAACAGTCCCAACACGACGGGGTGAAAGGTGAAGAGAGCCCCTCCCCCCACCACTGTCCACACACACTTCAGGCTCAGATTGCATGTAAAATCACATTCTGCCTGGTGCTGGGGGGGTGTACTATAGAGAGGGAGAGAGAGGAATTCATTGTTTGAGCATGGGCCAGTGGGTTTGTGTCATAAAAACACTAAATGCTCCTGCAAGAAGAGAGAGGGAGAGAGTTTGACCGGGTGTCTCCATAAAGACGCACTGCGCAAACTAAATGAGCCGCGGGGCTGCAGGAGAATTACACGGGCCACGCTCGGGCTCTGTGTGCGTCAGAATACTGGTGGAGGTCAGGGTCCGAACCCGGA
The DNA here is from genome assembly GCA_016785325.1 of Chascanopsetta lugubris. Classification (NCBI taxonomy): domain Eukaryota; kingdom Metazoa; phylum Chordata; class Actinopteri; order Pleuronectiformes; family Bothidae; genus Chascanopsetta; species Chascanopsetta lugubris. The sequence continues at coordinate 35,994 of JAFBJT010105648.1, forward strand.
AGTAGGTTGTTGGTTGTTGTTTTTTCCCCTTAACCAATTGGTTTATGAAATATGTCCGAGATTCACAGATGAACCATTTACATCTGAGCTGAAACACACTGGTTTTCACACTGCTCACTCTGACTGAAGTGTGTACTTTGATTTACTCAAATTGTGTGTGTGTTATACATGGATGTGTTTTATTCAGACCAGTCATTTTATTTGAATTTTTAGTGAATTCACTTTTGTGGAATTATTGGTTTTACAGGCACTGGTGGTGTTTCTGGCATGTGTAGAGATGAGTCTCCTTAATTACTGATTTAATTAGTGCATGTGTGAGAGCTTGTGCAATTTATACGTTTACATTTGTATTGTGTGTGTGTGTGTGTGTCCATAGATAAAAATGTGCCTGCCTGCGTGACTGGAGAACCTGAAACTTTGTTTACATATTCCGTACTTTATCAGTTTGTGTGTGTGTGTGTGTGTGTGTGTGTGTCCTTACCGTAATCCACGGCCCTTTTCCCCGCATATTATGCTCGTATTTCACTTATGATTATCACATCTACATGGTATACGTCTATGTTTTGGATCGTATGATACTGTGGGCTACATTGGGGATTATTATATTACTTGTTATCTTGAAGTGAAATAATAATGACTCTGACTTACTCCACTCAGGCTTAACTCATGTCCAGAACATTATCCCTCAGATTAACATGAGCATGTTGCCTTTAAACCCCCCCCCCCCCCCCCCCCCCACCCGCACTGTAAATGTGGTCCGGACAACAAACCCATCAGACGTGGATCACTCAGGTTTCCACGCTCTGGTCCTCGGAGGTTTTTCACCTGCACCTCCACGCAGCAGCTCACACGCAGCGGGCTGCTGCAGGAAGCCTCTGCCGCGCTCGAGGTCTCTCTCTCGGCCGCTGTGCGTCGTCCCCTCCCTCCCTCCCTCCCTCCACTCTGGATCCGGCACATGCAGGGGAGAGAGAGAGAGAGAGAGAGAGGGAGGGAGAGAGGCAGGGGGAATACTACGCGCCCTGTGGCATCTGGTGTTTCCCTAAAATCTGCATAACAAAGAGTGCCCGGGCTTAATTGGAAATAATCAAATATATGTAAATATACGCAGGGCTATTTTTATTCATGAATTATGACAGGATTATATCATTGTTTCAAACCGCGGGATTTAGGCGAGAGCGTGGATTTCGAAATATGGACGCAGCGTGGGCAATTGAGGAAAAATTGAATTCAGATGTTACATATTCTGCAGGCTATGTTTTTGTAATTTTTTTTTGTAAATTTTTGACAAAGCCCTGAGGACATATGCTTGGCGATTTATTCATAATATATGTCTTATTTAATTTACACTCGTGGCAGCAATTATCTCGTGTAATCTCATAAACGTGTGGCCCGTTAATAGGATTGTTGCATTGGACACAAAGTGGACCGGGTGGCACGTGAATGTAGGTCAGTGGTGCAGGAGAAGTTAGAATAAATTGACTCTTGTTTACGTCTGATTTTTTGGATGCACATGAAAGACGAGTGTGCGTCACTGTGCGTAAACCCAGATTTATAAACGCTGCGTAAAGACATGGAAATGATGAAAAGGCAGAGCCACCTAGAGCTACCCCCCCCCCCCCCCCCCCCCCCCCCCCCACACCCCCCCCCCCCCCCCCCCCCCCTCCCACACACACACACACACACACACACACTCCCACCCCCACCCCCACTCTCTGTCTTTTCCTCCCCGCAGTGCACGATCACTATACCGGAGAGTACTTTTATTCCCCCGGGGGGATGTGGACCTTCAGTGGGCCGCCTCTCCACTGCTCCATCCGTGACAACTCCCCGTGGTGTGGTGCTGCCGTGCGCGGTGCAGCGCGTGAGAGGGCGAGTTGTGCTGCGCACAGACTGGACGTGGGGATGTAGAGAGTGCATGTGTGTGTGTGTGGAGCTCAGATGACCCAGAGGTACAGAGGAGAAATCAGCCCAAGTGATCGGACTGTGCGTAAAAGTTGCAGTGTGTGTGTGTGTGTGTGTGTGTGTGGGGGGGGGGGGGGGGGGAACAGCTCTTCACACACGTGTCTGTGTGATCATAAAGTGTTACACTGCATCTGACTGTTTATAAGCAACTTGTGCAGGGTATAAAATAATTTTAAGACTTATTGAATTGCATATAAAATCTTCCTGTATAAAGTAAATCCTCATATCTCAGTGACTTCATGCACTGGAACACGCTCCGCTTTAAGAGCCTGTGAAAACCGTCAGCCATAAACAGTGAAATAAACAGTCCATATTCATCGTGACGTAACAGAGATGACACATAATATATGTATTTACTGCTCATCCAGATCTAGGATTCGTATGAATCCTGTCACGCGCGACACTGAGGTGTAAAAGTGAAATAACACTATGTAGGTGTGTGTTCAGGTCTTTGTTTTGGCCCAGTCCCGGGTCACAGGGGATCCACGTGTTTCAACACTGAGGAAAAAACACGGACCTATGTAACACAGAGAGAATGTGTCTCGGGGCGAAACACAATTGCCAGTCATAACAGGCTTCCGTAGTCTGCCTGCTAATTCAAACAATTAGCCCATATACCACACAGTCATATTATTTAGACAGCGGTGTGGGTGGTGCCCACAGCCTGCGGTTCCTCTGCCCGACCCTGCTGCCTATATACGTGCGTGTGCGTGTGTCAGTCATCCGTGCACGCGCATTCAAATCACTTATTTTTCGAAGTGCGTGTGTATGTGCGTGCGTAAAACGGAAGGATCGCGCGTGGAATCTTGTTGTGAATTCAGTTGTATTCGAGTGCGTGTGTGTGTCGTCGAGGTGTGCGTGCACGAGCATTCACGTGCTGCCCTTGTATGTGCGCGTGCCAGTTAATTGTGCGCGTGCATTCAAACGCCGTCTTGGTGTGTGTGGATTGTAAGTCTTTTTGCGTGTGTCAGTGTGACGTGCGCGTGGGTCCACATGTACAAGTGCAATTCCTTTGTGTATACCGGTGCGTATTCACGTGCACGTGTGTGCGTGTGCGTGTGTAGAAACTGCACGTGCATATTTGCATGTTCCGTGAAAATCGCGCTTGTGCGCGTTTCACTCGAGCGCCATTAAAACCTGCCCACGTGAACGCGACACGCACGCGCACAAAGATTCCTCGAAATAAATTCGCCCACGTGCAGAGTGACTATCGCCCAGTGTAATCCCACGATAACCCACGCAGGCTCCTGTTCCCACCGTGTTGCTACGTGTTGACGGTAACACGACCCCACTCATAACATCGTCACAAATGTCACAAATTTCACATCACACGCCGTGCACTGTTTTTCAATGATCGCTCCGAAAATGTTGTGATCCAATGTACTGGCACACCACATGACTTGATTGTCCACGCGCGCTCACGTTGTGTGGAGAATCATGTGGGAAAACCAAACCCTGACTCTGCACATTTAGATTTGTCCAATCACTGTCCTCTTTGTTTCACCGGGGTGGGAAGAGGGCGACGGTTAAACAGGGAAATAACACGTTACAATTGGTCTGTTAAATTTACATTCATTACATTTATAAAACTTAAATATTTTTTATTTTATTTTATTTTATTTTACTTTATTTTATTTTGTTTTGTTTTGTTTTATTTTATTTTATTTTATTTTATTTTATTTTATTTTCTCTTATTTTATTTTATTTTGTTTTATTTTATTTCAATTCATCCAAACACTGCTGCCGTAAAAGTAAAAATGATCGAGGCTACATTCCATCTGAAATTATTTCACGCACGATATAAATTATGTAAAGAGGAAATGCGAAGGGGAAAAAAACGTTGAAAATGGCGATTAATTCATTACGGTGCGGCCAGACACATGGACCTACACAGTGGGAGGAAGTAGGTCAGTCTATAGGAAACCAACGAGGAAGAACTGGAGCCAACAAAAGCAGCAGAGTCCTGGTCACAGCAGCAGCGTGAACGTGGAAAAGCAGCTTTGCGAATGTAAAAGGCGAATTTCCCTGTTGAACACACACACACACCCTCTCTCTCTCTCGCTCTCTCTCTCTCTCTCACACACACACACACACACACACACACACACACACACACACACACACACACACACGGAAACATCTGAAAGACGTGGACCGTGCATTTCACCAGCACTGCCTATAGGAGCACACACGACTTCCATGCGTGGGGATGTGGACCAAAGGGGAATAACAGCAAAACACACACTCCACTCTATAACCAGGGCTGTGTGTGCGCACGCGTTCTGCACAATACACGAAAAATGACGTGGATTTTTTTATTGCTAATTTAAATTAATTTAGTTGTGGATTTGCAATAGCTACGCAATTTACAAGAGAGTGTGCGAAATTGTAAACTATTTCTGTGTGTGTGTGTGTGTGTGTGTGTGTGTGTGTGTGTGTGTTTGGCTGGAGTGGGTGGGGGGTGGGGGTATCCATTTTTATTGCATCACCTGTCAGCACCGTCCAGTGGGCGTGTCCTCCAGGGGCATTAATTGATGAAGGTGTCTCCAGACTGGCGCACCTCCCTCCCTGTCATTTTGTTTGTGGCTCCAGCAGCAGCCGGAATAGCAGCTGCATTTTAGCTGTTATTCCCTTTCTCTCTCTCTCTCTCTCTCTCTCTCTCTCTCTCTCTCTCTCTCTCCCTCCCCCTCTCTCTCTCTGTTTTATCCCTCTGGCTCAGGCAGTGGTGTACACCTACCCCTCCGTCCTGCAGCCGATCAGAGGGGAGTGGAGCCGGCTGCAGAGGCAGGTAGCAGAGCAGCCACCACCACCACCGCCACCCTCCCCCCCCCCCCCCCCCCCCCCCCCCCCCCCCCCCCCCCCCCCCCCCCCCCACCCCACCCCCCCCTCTCCCCGGCGGCTTGGCGGACGCATCCGTGGGTCGGCATTCCTCCACCATGCCGGTAGTGCGGGGCAGGAGGCGACGAGCGGCCGCCGTCGGCTCGCTGGACCTATGAGACACCGGCAGCTCCTTTTAAACTCCGCGTGTCAAAGTTTACATTGTCATGACGCAGCGGTGGACGGATTAAAGGTACGGGCAGGATGTCTTGAGCGCACGGCCCCCCGTGCCATTTTACGCGCAGATCCACGGCCGATCACCGAGCGCGACTGTGCGTGGATTGGACACAGTGGAGCCTCTACGTGAGACATGGGAGACCTGGAGTGTGGCTTTGAGGAGATGCAGGGGGTGAGGCTGGGATACCTGCTCATCCAGGGCAAGCAGATGTTCGCCTTGTCCCAGGTCTTCACCGACCTGCTGAAGAACATCCCGCGGACCACGGTGCACAAGCGCATGGATCACCTGAAGGTGAAGAAGCACCACTGCGACCTGGAGGAGCTGCGCAAGCTCAAGGCAATCAACTCGATCGCCTTCCACGCCGCCAAGTGCACGCTGATATCGCGCGAGGACGTGGAGGCTCTGTACTTCTCCTGCAAGACGGAGCGGGTGCTCAAGTCCAACAAAAGGAAAGCGAAAGCGCCGCGTCCCCCCGGGGACGTGGACGGGTCCACGGGGCTGCTCCGCGCCGACGCCGCCGCCGCCGCCGCCGCCGCCGCAGCCGCCGCCACGGCCGCGCTGTGGAGGGAGAAAGTTTGGCTGAGTTTCCCCGGGAGCGTGCACGGCAAAGCGGCCAGGCGCAGGGAGCTGCCCGCCGGCCTCGGCGACTCCAAACTACCTCAGTTTTACCCCAAAACGCACGGGCGCGAGTTCCGCGCGGCGGCCCGCTCCGTTCACAAACACTTTAAAAACTATGAAACCGCGCGGATCACGGGCACACGCGTGACTCTGAGCCAAAGGCACACGTTTTTCCGCAGCGCCGTCAGCCGCCAGCCCGTGCTGCTCCAGTCCGCCATCGCTGCTCAGTCCCGGCTCTCTCGCTCCGCCGGCGACCTACTTCACAAAAGGAAGAGGAGGCGCGAGGGGGGCGGCGGCAAGGACAGCGCGCGGCACTCGTGGAGCAGGGGCAGGCACGCGCACGGCCACGTACCGCCGGTGCTGCTCGTGCAGCCCAAACCCGCCGGCGCCCACGGGACCTCGTTCGGCGCCTTCCTCGGCCCGGATCTCTATCTCGACCCCAGACCCCTCCACCACCACCACCACCACCATCACCACCACCACCACCACCACCACCCGGAGCAGAGCTTCCCCGAGAGCTGCAGCAGCGACACCGAGTCCAGCACCTACTCGGACCGGGCGTACCCCGACTCGGATTTCGGGTCGGGCCTCTCCACCAGCAGCAACTCCGGGAGCTCGGAGGAGGAGGAGGAGGAGGAGGAGGAGGAAGAGGAGGAGGAGGAGGAGGAGGAGGAGGAGGAGGAAGAAGAAGAGGAGGATGATGATGACACCCAGTCGGAGAGTTCAGAGGTCAGCACGGAGGAGGAGGAGAGCTCCTCTCAGTCCGACTCCAGCTCGGTGTCGAGCCGGGTGTCGGTGCAGAGCATCCGGTTCCGACGGGCCAGGGTCGGCTCCCTGCCCAGAAGCCTGAGCGCGGGTAAAGCCCCTCTGCTCCTGCAGCCCACGTTCCACTACAACCACCAGCAGCAGCTCCGCACTCTCAGCCACGTGTCCCCCACTCACACGGGAGACGGCAGACAGCAGACGAGACACAACTGTGAACTGATCTGCGGGGACAGCAGCAGAGAGGAGCCGGGACACGTCCACGCCCCGAAATTCCACTCGGTCCTGGGCGAGGGCCTCAAAAGGGAGCGGGTGTCTGACGCGGATCCGGGCTGCAGGGATGATCCCGGGCTGGACGTGCCCTCGTGTGCACCGGGGCTCAACCGGGCCAAGGCCTTTAACCCCCCACGCAGGACCCCGGTGCACCCCACCAAATGCGCACCGAGCGACCCGGACAAAGTGTCCAGATGTGCGGACAAAAGGGAACCCAAAGCCGCCTCCTTGAAACTGCCAAGCCCGGCGAAGAGGATAAAGACCGAGGCGGAGGAGTCGTGCGTGACCGCCGCCCCGCACCCGGACAGCGGCCGGACCTCCAGGACGCCCCCTTTCAACCTCCACAGCGTGAAAGTTAAAGTGGAGGAGAGCGGCGATGAATATGAATACCAGAGCCAGGCCCCTGCGAGGGACAGATGCAGGGGAGACGGCGGGGCCCTCGTCAAACAATCGGAGGCGGAGAGGAGGTCCGAGGTGGCCCCCGGGTCCCCGGGTGGCGAGCGGGAGAGCGGCCAGGACGCAGCGGGCGTCGAGGAGGAGGAGTCCGGCCAGAGAACCTGCAGGGCGGCGGCGGTGGGGAGCAGGAGACCCAGAGTCTCCAGGACCCAAAGCAAACAGAACGTGACCCGGGTCAACAAGCCAGGCCTCTCCTCTTCGTCGTCGTCCTCCTCTTCCTCCTCCTCCTCCTCCTCCTCCTCCTCTTCCTCCTCTTCCTCCTCCTCATCATCCTCTTCTTCATCTCGCTCGGTGGGCTGCGAGGAAGCGTCCACGGGGGATCTACCGAGCAGACGCAAACGCAGCAGCGGCTCCAGCGCCGCGCCACCGGCCGCTAAACTGCCTTTCAGCCTGATGGCGAACTTCCTCTCCCCGCCGTCTCTGGTGGTCGGCAGCGACGGGGATCTGTGCCCCGCTTACTCCCTGAACCCAGTGAGGGGCCCCGGGCCTCCCCCTCCGTCCCACCCCGTATGGAGGTGGCAGCCAGGCGTCCACGTCCTCCCTCCCCCACACGCGCACAGGACTCGGAAATACTGAGGTTCTGTTTCTAAAAAAGACGAAGAAAAAAAAAATCAATCAAAAACACGCAAAACAACAAAACCTCCGTGTCCATCTCCAAGAGAACCGAAGCCACAGTCTTAACTTTTTACACTTGTTTTTTCAACACCCCCCCCCCCTCCTCCCCTCCCTCAGTGAATGGATATACATTCCTGCTTTGTTTTGAAGTTTGATGGAGGCAAAACCTACAAGTCCCCACTCCCACTCCCACTCTCGGAGCCCCACGCACGGAGGACTGTGAGACACCACTCGTGGATTTTACTCTTAAAATATTTTTTTATACAATAAGCTACCAATCCTAAGCAATATGTTAGGTTCTCATTGTTGTGTTTACTTGACCTTATTATTATTATTGTTATTGTTATTGTTATTATTCTACTCTGACTGTTTCCTCCTGGCCTTTCTATGCTGACCTGTTGGATTGTAGGTGCCAGGGTCTCTGTGCTTTGTCTGAAAAGAAAGAAGAGTTTTAAAAAAACAAAACAAAAAAAACAACAACAACAACACAGCATTCCCTGTGTGGGATGTGACTTTGAGTTCAATCAGCAAAAGTCAGGGTTTCCCATTCTGTGCCACTTGGAGCTGCTGTGTTTCCACATGGAGAAGAACTGGGCCCAGTTCATGTCAATCTTTACCTTCTCACAGTTAAGCCTTTATTAGATTGGACAGGGATTTATTCCTGGTGGTTGTGGGGTTTGTCTTTTTTTTCCTGAGTGCATGTGATCTGGTTTTCCAGTCTTGTTTTTATTACTGAGCAGTATTTCCTGGTTGTTCCTGGTTGTGTAGCGGAGCGCTCTGCAGACACAGGGGCCCCCAGACACAACACACACACGCGCGCTCACACACACACACACACACACACACACACACACACACACACACACACAGGCCTTATGTACACAGACAATCACAGAAAGGAATAAGGCTCAGACTTTCCCAGCGTTACACACACACACACACACACACACACACACACATATGCATACATATGGTGTGTGTCCTCCCTCAGGTCCACTTGGACACCAAACCAGCATGACACACAGTCCACATACTCAGAAACAATGCGACAAAGCACAAGTGATAAGGCTTAACAGCGTTGCACTTTGATACCGTTGGGGGTCTTGATTCAGCTTTAGTGGTTTCTGACTATAGCCTGTGTGGAGATGAGGTGGGGGAGGGGGGGCGGGGGGCTGACAGGAAGAATAACATGGTTCCATGCAGATGTAAACAAAAAGGCCAAAATGGTGCGATCGATTCCCTGTGTTATTCTGGATTATTTAGATTTGCTACAGATTTCATTTATTCCCTGTCATTGGCTGATACACCTAAAAACTACAATGAGCTTTTAAAATAATCCCTTCCATTATCTCAATGGATGTTACCTTAAAATGTAGACTCACTGAATGTATTGCCCCCCCCCCCTCCACACACTGTTTGAATGGCTGGAGCTGCACCCACATGTAGGTATATGGGATGCACCTAGTACATGTGTGGATGCCTTTAATGGGCAGACTTAATTGGCAGGCTTCTCTGTGAGCCACAAAGGAGAGGAGGCCCGGCTTATGGAGAGCCAGGTCACAACAAACCCAAAGCCCCGTGAATGATGTCAGCCTCCTCACGAGCACATGCAGCAAAAAAAAGAAGAAAAATAACAGGGGGCGCTCACTCATTCATTCATTCATGCAGAGGTTGGGAGGATGTGTTTAAAGGGTGATTGTGAAAAGAAAATAATGATATAGAGGCAGTCGGAGATGGAGGTGTTGGGGGTGGAGATGATGTCCAAATAGCACTCAATCAGCGTGGGGACATGGGGTCGATGTTCACGGAGCCACCAGCTCATCAAGGGCTTTATTTTTGTCTTTATTCGGATTCTCGGGGGCCTCGACCTAAACTTGAACTTAAAGGACCAGCGTGTGAGATTTTGGTGCTGTGAGGGCGGAAATTGAATACAGACGATACTGATGTTTTTTAGTGAGTGTTTAACCACCTGAATGTACAAAAACCGAGGCCTTTATATTGACATCAGGAGCAGGTCCTCTGTACTGAGGCCGCCATGTTGCTCCGCCATGTTGTTGTTTTTTGTTTTTTTACACGAGCCCTGAATGGACAAACCAAACTATTTTTTTTAGTTTTCAGTTGCTTTCAGCTGATACAGGCAAATGCATCACTAAATCTTACACACTGCCCCTTTAAGATCCTGCAGTCTGTAAAAAGAAGCTATTTCTGAAGCCTCACGACACAAGCTGGTGTGTGTGTGTTTGTGTGTGTGCATGTGCATGTGCATGTGCAGCAGTAAACGAGGGGGTTGCACAGAGGGAGGTGGTTTGTGTGTGTGTGTGTGTGTGTGTGTGTGTGTGTGTGAGGGTGGGGGCCTTTGGGGTGGGGTGGTGGGTTCTGGTGGTGGTCGCTGTGTTGCAGGAGCGAAGCTTTCAACCTTTAATCCCCATGTCAAAAGCACAGGCTGCGGCATCGGAGGAAGAGGAATAGCCTGTGCGTAAAACTGTGCGGGTGCCCCCCACCCCCCTCCCGCCCTCCGCCCCCGCCCCCTCACCAACCTCATCACACACACACACACACACACACATACACACACTCTCTCACACACATGCACCCTCACCCTCTCACCCCAGTGACGCACCAGCCCATTCTCACGCATCGCTCACAATGCACGGCTGACGGACGGGGATGGTGGTAATGGGCCGGTGAGGGGAGGGGGGGAGGGAGGGAGGGAGGGTCCTATTATTATTGTTGTCATTATTTTCATGTTTAATTCCACCATTAAGACAAATAGCGCCCTGACCGTGACGTCATCAATGTAAACAATTGCTGCAGACTCCCGAGGCTCTCTGCTTCTCTCATCCACTTCTTTTTTTTTCTTTTTCCCCTTTTTATATCAAATACTTGAGGTCAGCTTTTTTGACATGGAATTTGAAGTCACTGGTTGTTTATATGAGACTGAATATTTATTTTTGTGAATTTTTTCAGGGGTTTTCTTGTATATTGATTGATCTTTTTTGAGGGAGGGGTGTGTGTGAATAATTATATCTATATATATAGTACAGCTGCACTCGAAATGGAAACTTGAACGGTGGATTTCTGAAGCACTTTCCCTTTCTTTTTTAATTATGAAGCATTCATTAAACGAGACTGAGTGTAAATGTCAGACTCTTTCTTTTTGTCATTTGTATTTGTTGCAGTTCTCTCTCTCTCTCTCTGTGCTGTGTGTTATTAATAGATTTAATTTCGTGGGAATGTATCTTTGGATTTTATGAAAGGGTTATGTAAACAAAGAAATGTATATTTCCAAAATGTCTTAATGGGGTATATCCCCCTTTTTATTTTGGGCACACATCTGCTTTTCATCTTTGATTCGTCCCTCACTATTTTGCCATAAAATCTCACACACCATCTAATTTAGGCTCCTCTGCACCACACTGTTTTCACAGTGAGGGTATTTATAGAAATCAGACTTACATATTCAGCTGGATATATAGAGCTGTTTTTGTTCATTATAAAAGTAAATAGACGTAAACACCATGTATGAATAGTATCAAACCTATGGGCATATGTAATGTATCCATGTTAAACTCTGGAGCAGTATCGAGGGATTCCCTTCCCCGTGTGTGTGTGTGTGTGTGTGTGTGTGTGTGTGTGTGTGTGTGTGTGTGTGTGTGGTGTGTGTGGTGTGTGTGTGTGTGTGTGTGTGTGTGGGGGGGGGAAAGGTTGT